>JAEOAE010002122.1:0-11188 GCA_036365155.1 Meriones psammophilus | reverse complement strand
TTGGTGAGTAGTATTTCATTGTATAAAAATACCACAATTTCTGTACCCATTCCACCGTTGATGGACATCTGGGTTGTTTCCAGGTTCTGGCTATTACAAATAGAGCTGCTATAAACATGGTTGAGCAAGTGTCCTTTTTGTGTACTTGAACAAACTTTGGGTATATACCTAGCAGTGGTATAGCTGGGTCTGGAGGAAGCACTATTCCTATTTGTCTTAGAAAGCGCCAGATAGCTTTCCAGAGTGTTTGTACCAGTTTACATTCCCACCAGCAGTGGAGGAGGGTTCCCCTTTCTCCACAACCTCTCCAGCATGTGTTATCGCTTGAGTTTTTCATCTTGGCCATTCTGATGGGTGTAAGGTGATATCTCAGGGTCGTTTTGATTTGCATTTCCCTGATGACTAATGAGGATGAGCATTTCTTTAAGTGTTTTTCTGCCATTCGATATTCCTCTGTCGAGAATTCTCTGTTTAGCTCTGTTCCCCATTTTTTAATTGGATTACTTGGATTGCTGCTTTTCAGCTTCTTTAGTTCTTTGTATATACTGGATATTAGTCCTCTGTCAGATAAAGGGTTAGTGAAGATTCTTTCCCAATCTGTAAGCAGTCGTTTTGTTTTGATGACGGTATCCTTTGCTTTACAGAAACTTTTCAGTTTCATGAGGTCCCATTTATTGATTGTTGCTCTTAGAGCCTGTGCTGTTGGTGTTCTGTTCAGGAAGTTGTCTCCTGTGCCAATGAGTTCTAGGCTGTTACCCACCTTTTTTTCCAATTGATTTAGGGTATCTGGTTTTATGTTGAGGTCCTTGATCCACTTTGACTTTAGTTTTGTGCAGGGTGATAAATATGGATCTATTTTCATTTTTCTGCATGTAGACATCCAGTTGGTCCAGCACCAATTGTTGAAGATGCTGTCTTTTTTCCATTGAATGGATTTGGCTTCTTTGTCAAATATCGAGTATTCATAGGTGTGTGGATTTATTTCTGGGTCTTCTATGCGGTTCCATTGATCCTCCTTTCTGTTTCTATGCCAATACCATGCAGTTTTTATTACTGTTGCCCTGTAGTACAGCTTGAGATCAGGAATGGAGATACCTCCAGATGATCTGTTGTTGTACAGGATCGTTTTGGAGATTCTGGGTTTTTTGATTCTCCATATGAAGCTGAGAATCTTTTTTTCGAGGTCTGTAAAGAATTGAGTTGGTATTTTGATGGGAATTGCATTGAATCTGTAGATTGCTTTTGGCAGTATGGCCATTTTCACAATGTTAATCCTACCAATCCATGAGCACGGGAGATCTTTCCATCTTCTGATATCTCCTTCGATTTCTTTCTTCAGAGACTTGAAGTTTTTCTCAAACAGGTCTTTCACTTGCTTGGTTAGAGTCACACCAAGGTACTTTATGTTATTAGTGGCTATTGTGAAGGGTGTTGTTTCCCTAATTTCTTTCTCAGCCTTTTTGTCTTTGGTATATAGGAGGGCTTCTGATTTTTTTGAGTTCATTTTGTATCCTGCCACTTTGCTGAAGGTGTTTATCAGCTGAAGGAGTTCTCTGGTTGAATTTTTGGGGTCTCTCATGTATCCTATCATATCATCTGCAAATAGTGACACTTTGACCTCTTCCTTTCCGATTTGTATCCCCTTGATCTCCTTTAGTTGTCTTATTGCTCTGGCTAGGACTTCAAGTACTATGTTGAAGAGATATGGGGACAATGGACAGCCTTGTCTTGTCCCTGATTTCAGTGGGATTGATTTAAGTTTCTCTCCATTGAGTTTGATGTTAGCTATAGGCTTGCTATATAGTGCCTTTATTATGTTTAGGTATGTGCCTTGTATCCCTGATCTCTCCAAGACTTTAAACATGAATGGGTGTTGGACTTTGTCAAATGCTTTTTCGGGACCTAAGGAGATGATCATGTGGTTTTTCTCCTTCAGTTTGTTTATGTAGTGGATTACATTGATGGATTTCCGTATGTTGAACCACCCTTGCATGCCTGGGATGAAGCCTACTTGGTCATGGTGGATGATATCTTTGATATGTTCTTGGATTCGGTTTGCAAGTATTTTATTGAGTATTTTTGCGTCAATGTTCATAAGAGAGATAGGCCTGAAGTTCTCTTTTTTTGTTGGGTCTTTGTGTGGTTAAGGTATCAAGGTGACTGTGGCTTCACAGAATGAGTGTGGTAGTGTTCCTTCTGTTTCTATTTTGTGGAATAGCTTGAGGAGAATTCGAGTTAGCACTTCTTTGAAGGTCTTGTAGAATTCTGAGCTGAAGCCATCTGGTCCAGGGCTTTTTTGGAGGGGAGACTGTTAATGACTGCTTCATTTCCTTGGGAGATATAGGGCTATTCAGTCTTTCTACCTGATCTTGACTTAGTTTTGGTAGATGGAATCTTTCAAGAAAATTATCCATTTCATTTAGATTCTCAAATTTTGTGGCATATAGGCTTTTGTAGTATGACCTAATAATTGTTTGGATTTCCTCAATGTCTGTGGTTATGTCCCCATTTTCATTTCTGATTTTGCTGATCTGGATAGTTTCCCTCTGCTTTTTAGTTAGTTTGGCTAAGGGTTTGTCTATCTTGTTGATTTTCTCAAAGAACCAGCTTTTTGTCTCATTGATTCTTTGGATAGTTTTATTTGTTTCTAGTTGATTGATTTCAGCCCTTAGTTTGATTATTTCCAGCCGTCTGCTCCTCTTGGGTGTATCTGCTTCTTTTTTTTCTAGGGTTTTCAGTTGGGCCATTAAGTTGTTTGTATGTGATGTTACCAATTTCTTCTTGCAGGCACTTAGTGCTATAAATTTTCCTCTGAGCACTGCTTTCAATGTGTCCCATAAATTTGGGTATGTTGTGCCTTCCTTTTCATTGAATTGTAGGAAGTCTTTAATTTCTTTCTTTATTTCTTCCTTAACCCAGCTGTCATTGAGTAGTAAGTTGTTCAGTTTCCATGTGCGTGTCGGCTTTTTGTTGTTTCTGTTGTTGTTGATGTCTAGCTTTAGTCCATGGTGGTCAGATAGTATACAAGGGATTATTTCAATCCTTTTGTATCTGTTGAGGCTTGCTTTGTGACCCACTATATGGTCTATTTTGGAAAAGGTTCCATGTGGTGCTGAAAAGAAGGTGTACTCTTTTGAGTTTGGGTGAAACGATCTGTAGATGTCTATTAGGTCCATTTGATTTAGGGTTTCTGTGAGTGCTTTTATTTCCCTATTTGGTGTCTGTCTAGTTGATCTGTCCCTTGGTGAGAGTGGAGTGTTGAAGTCTCCCACTATTAAGGTATTAGGATCAATGTATGATTTAAGCTTTAATAATGTTTCATTTACGAATGTCGGTGCTCTTGTATTTGGGGCATAGATATTCAAGATTGTGATGTCCTCTTGGTGGATTTTTCCTTTGATGAGAATATAGTGGCCCTCCTTATCTTTTTTGATTAACTTGGGTTGAAAGTCTATTTTATTAGATATTAGGATGGCTACTCCAGCTTGTTTTCTGGAACCATTTGCTTGAAAAACAGTTTTCCAGCCCTTTACTCTGAGGTAATGTTTGTCTTTGTTGCATAGGTGTGTTTCTTGGATGCAACAGAATGTTGGATCCTGTTTCCTTAACCATTCTGTTAGCCTGTGTCTTTTTATTGGTGAGTTGCGTCCATTGATATTGATAGATAATAGTGACCAATGCATGTTAGTTCCTTTTGTAATGGACTCTATGATCTAACCCTGTTTCATTGCTTGTTTTCTTTTCATTTCTGTTGGGACATTATCTGTATGCCCTGTTTTCTTGGGTGAGTTTGTTTTCATTGGATTGGAGTTTTCCTTCTAGTATCTTCTGTAGGGATGGTTTGCTGTGTAGATATTGTGTAAACTTAGTTTTGTCATGGAATATTTTGTTTTCTCCATCTATGTTGATTGAAAGCTTTGCAGGGTATAGTAGTCTGGGTTGACATTTGTGATCTCTTAGAGTCTCCATGATACTTGCCCAGGCCCTTCTGGCTTTCATAGTTTCTGATGAGAAGTCCGGTGTGATTCTGATAGGTCTACCTTCATATGTTACTTGGCCTTTTTCCCTTGCTGCTTTTAATATCTTTTCTTTGTTCTGTAGATTTAGTGTTTTGACTATGATGTGACGTGATGTGTTTCTTTTCTGGTCTAGTCTATTTGGAGTTCTGTAGGCCTCTTGTATATTTATGGACATGTCTTTCTTTAAGTTGGGAAAATTTTCTTCTATGATTTTCTTGAAAATATTTTCTGGACCTTGGAGTCTGGAGTCTTCTTTTTCGTGAATTCCTATTATTCTTAGATTTTGTCTTTTCATAGCATCCTTGATTTCTTGGATATTTTGTGATTGGAACTTTGCTGATTTTACTTTTTCTTTGAGAGAAGTATCCATTTCTGCAAGTGTGTCTTCAGCTCCAGAGATTCTCTCTTCCATCTCTTGTATTCTGTTGGTGATGCTTCCTTTTGTGGTTCCTGATCTTTTCTCCAAGTTCTCCAGCTCAAGGGTTTTCTCATTTTGTGTTTTCTTTATTGATTCTAATTCTGTTTTCATGCCTTGCACCAATTCTGTCATGTGTTTGAATTTGGATTCCTGACTCTCTACGATGGCCTCTATTTCTTTTTTCATTTCCTTCTTATATGCCACTAATTTTTCCTCTACTTGTGTATCTATTTGTTTGGCTATGTTTGCCTGTGTTTCTTTAAGGATATTGTCTATTTCTTCTTTCCTTGCCTCCAATTGACTGGCCATTTCTTTGAAAGACTTGTTCATTTCCTCCTTATGAGCCTCAAATAATTGGACAAGCAAGCATGGCTTTAAAATCATTTTCCTGTGCTTCTGCTGAATTGGAGTATCCATCGATTTTGGGGTTTGCTGGTGAAGTCACGATGTCCTGATTTATGTTGGAAGTGTTCTTTCGCCTACCCCTGGCCATTGGCTTATCTGAAACCTTCCCTGTTTGTTTTTGGATTCTGCAGATCAGACTGGTGCTGTCTCTCTCTGGTATCTGGAGAGTTCTTCAGGAAGCTGAGTACTCTCAGCATGTGCTGAGGACTAGCTGTACCTGTGGGAGGAAAGTATGCAGGCGCAAACGGGGCAAATGCAAGCATGTGTGTGCCAGTGCCCAAATGTGTGTGTGTGTGTGTGTGTGTGTGTGTGTGTGTGTGTGTGTGTGTGTAAGTGTGTGTGGATGAGTTTCTCGAGGGACAGAGTGATGGCTAATGTTGAACCCTTGAGTGTGTGGGAGGGGCTCTGCACTGTATATGTCACAGGCGCTAATGATGATCGCAGCGCAATTTCTGGCATTAACTGTCTCAACTCCTCAATCAGGCCCCCAGGGCAGGAACTTCAATGTCCCTAGTGACCCTCTGTTTCCCAAAGTGGGTATGTGGGTGGGAGGGGGGTTCAATGCCTGGCTTCTGATTTAGAAGGACCCAGGATCTGGGGAACTGCAGATTCTCAAGGGTGCACTCACTTACAGGCAGGTCTCCTGGCAGAGATAGTGGTATCCGGGGCTCTCTGCTCTCTGGTTTGGCCCTGCTCCTTTGATGTGTTCCGCCAGTTCTGTGCTGCTGTCACTGCCAGGTTCTGAGGTCTTGCTGCAGCTGGAGATTTCAGGGTGGTCACTTCAGCAGGGATGGTGTAACCAGGCTCTCTCTTCTCTGGTTTGGCCCTGGTTAGTCTTAAACTGGAGGGCTGTGGTGCCCCGCCAGTTCAGTGCTGCTCAGCTGCCAAGTCCTGCTGTAACTGGAGACTGGGTTGCTATTCCCAATGCTTTCTGGGAAGTCCTGGGATCTCTTCGTTGTGCTCTCCAAGCTTGGGAGGCCCAGCACCTGGTGTGTCCAGGTTGTATGACGTTCCTGCCTGGTTTTGGTGAGTATATAGCGTATTCTCTGTCACTGTGGGATTGGGCGGTCCGTACCATCAGTGATGGAGATCCTGCAGAGCTAGTATGGTGTCTAGCAGATTCGCGCCCTGGGAGGATGGTGCAGCCGCTGCGCGAAACTTGGACTCCAGGACACGTACTGCTGGCTTTTGTCTGCCGCTAAAGAGCTTGGGGTTCCGTCTCAGCAGCTGTATACCCCAGGCAGCTAGGTCTGTGCTGAGAAAGATGAGTCCGCTGTGCTGCTGTACCAAGGAGGAAGGAGGTCTGGGGGAAGGGAGTGCCGCAAGGACAAAGGATGGTTTCTCTCCTTCCCCAAGCAAGTCTCCGGGTGACCGGAGACCAAAGTTTTCACCTTCTGCGATGTTCCCTGTTGTTCAGAAAGCGCCATGGTTTTCCTGGGTTGGGGGTCCTTCCATTCTCCAACTCAGAAGATCAGGTATCCCACCACTCAGAAACTGTGTGTGCTAGTCGCCATCTTGGCCTCTCCACCGATTTCCCCCTGCATGTTGCATTCTTAGGGACTTTCAGCATTATAGTTCATTTTATGTCTTTTCCTGAGAAAAATGATGCCTGAGTTATTTTAGGAAAATCCTGAAATTAACTTTATCTGACCACTATTTGGAAGTCTTCCTTATGTCCTGGAGAGCATTTAGTACAGATAAGCATATAGCTTTGTGAGGTTGTTACGGAAGAAATCTTCTTAGGATATCTTAGGATATCTGCCTTAGGCAAACTAAAATAGTATATTTGGTACAGGGTAAACAGACAATTGACAGATCCTGACTGGGCAGGAAAATATGTTACAGGTCAAGACCTTGTTTTAATATAGACTTAGAATTCTCTAAAAACTGTACTTTAAAGACAATGATCTTATAGGCACACTCCTGAAGAAATGAAACTCAGTAAATAAGACAGCTTGACTAAATTAATTAAAATAAGCTTTTCCTACTTTAGAGCATAGATTATAAAACTTAAAGTAAAATGTGTTAAGTATTAGTATTTACTATTCATAAAAGACTAGTTCAAATATTTTTTGTTTTGTTTTGTTTTGTTTTTCTGGAGTGATCTCAGACTGCCAAAGTTATCAGCTTGAAATCAGACTGTCATATATTAAACATGTTTTCTTTGGAGGAGACATTCTTAAGATTCTTTAAATTGGTGTTATAGGGCTAAAAAATAATGAAAGGTGTTCTGTTTGTATTTTCTAATTGTTATTGAACTTTTAACCCTAGACATATAATGAAAAATCAAACACATAATCTGTACCACTTGGATCATTATTAGTCTGTCTTTTTTTCTATGAAACTTGTATAAATAAAAGAGCACCTGGTTGCTAGAAATCAGAGGCACCTAAGTGGCATGACCATTGTTCAATCAGCTGCAAAATTCCCCTGACCACCATTTCGATCACTCCCTACTCTTACTTACTCCTAATTTCCTCTCTGTGCTGCCCAATTAGCATCAGCAAAGAACCTACACATCTTCTCTCTGTCCCATGAAAAGTCCCCAGAGAAGGTCTCTGGCAGCAATCTTAATGCTGTCACTAAATAATAGGGAAGAAAACCCATATTGGCCATCTCTTGTCACCAAATGAAGATTTCAGTGTCATCACTGTGTTTCATTCATTTGGATTTATGGCTAAAATAGTCCCTAAGATATCCCCCTAAGATATAGGGTGTTGCTCCCCACAAAGTGAAAACAAGACCCCATTGCTGAAGAAAATTCACACATAATTTATTGAACATTGAGAAGTTAAGCTAGTGCTTTTGCGCTGGTTCTTAGACACCTCACAAAAAGTCAGTTATAGATTCCATCTCATGGAGTAGGACTTAGGATAAGTTAGACAGCTGTTTTTCAGTCCTATAAGGTTGGTGCCCCCATTGTCTTATTATACTTTGCAGACAGGACAGATTGTAAATCAAGGCTTGGTGTTTGGGTTGGTAGATACTTTCCTGTTTTGTCAGTCCTGACACTTTATGTCTCACCTGGCTAGAGTGATGGACAATTGAAACTCCATATCCTCCATTACTAGCAGTCCTCCTGAGTGTCACCTTTGTAGACCACAGGAAGTTTCCACTACACCGTGCTTCCATACCACCACAACATACACTCCCATTCCATCTGTGTCTTTCCACACTCTCTGTTTCACCCCATTGCCCTCACTCCTTATTTCACTGCTTCCATCCTCACCTACTTCCCTCTCCCAGGGAAATCCATGCATCCACCCTAGACCCATCATCTTTACTTACATTCTTTGGGTCTACAGTTTTTAGTTTAGTTATCACTTGCTTAGTGACCCATATCTACCCATACATGAACACATAGCATATTTAACTTTAAAGATCTGGGTTACCTCACTCAGGATGATATGTTTCTAGTTCCCTACACTTGCTTGCAAATTTAATGATGTCATTTTAAAAAAAAATAGCTGATTATTTTTTTTCATTTTGTAAATGCACAACATTGTTTAATCATTTTTTTTTCAGCTGAGGGACATATACATTATTTCCATTTCCTGGCTATGATTATTAAAGCCAATAGATGTGGAGAGAATGGACAACCTTTTGTTCCTGCTTTTAGTGGAACTGGTTTGAGTTTCTCCCCATTAACTTGGTCATTGGCTACAGGCTTTCTGAAAACTGCCTTTACTATTTTTAGGTGTGTTCCTTGTATTCTTAATCATTTGAGGATTTTTATCGTGAAAGGGTTTTGGATTTTATCAGAGGATTTTTCAGCATCAGAGATGAACATGTGGTTTTTTTAAAGTTTATCTGTTTGTTTCAGCTTATTTATATAGTAGTTTATACTGATTGATTTTTGTATATTGATTCATCACTGCATCTCTGGGATGAAGCTTACTTGATCGTGATGGAAGATCTTGTTGGTGTGTTCTTGAATTCAAATTCCAAGCATTTTATTGAGTGTTTTTGTATCTGTGTTTATAAGAGAAATTTGTCTGTAATTCTCCCTTTTTGAGCCCTTATGTGGTTGGGTATCAGAGTAACTGTGTCCTCATGAGATGAATTTGGCAATCTTCTTTCTGTTTATATTTTGTAGAATAAGTTGAGGAGTACTGGTATTCATTTTCTTTGAAAGTCTGGTAGAATTTTGCAATAAGCCCCCTGGCCTTGGGGTTTTTCTATTTAGAGAAATTTTAATAAGTACTTCTACTTTTCTAGGGTTTAGTGTTTTATTTAAATTATTTATTTTATCTTGATTTACCTTTAGTAAATGGTACATATAAAAATTATCAGTTTCTTTTAGATTTTTCAGTATGGTGGAGTATGGTTTTTAAAAATGTTTTTATGATTCTCTAAAATTTTTTGGTGTCTTTTGTTATGTCCAAATTTTGTGTTGTATTTTTGTTAATTTGGATATTCTCTTCCTGTTTTTTGTTAGTATGGATATGGGTTTGTCTATCTTGATGATTTTCTCAAAGAACACACTACTAGTTTTTTGAATTGTTCTCTATTTCTATTTTATTGATTTGAGTGCACATTTTGATTATTTCTTTCACTTTCTTCTTCTTGGATATGATTATTTGTTTAGGTTCTACAGTTTTCAGGTACAAGTTGCTAATGTCAAATCTCTCAAACTTTTTTTTAAAAGATTGAATTTTTATTAAAATGTTCATATGTCTAAAAGTTACACATTAGATTACAATAGTGTCTTTGGTGATTTTTTTCTTCTTTAATTTTTCTTTTTTATTAATTACAGTTTATTCACTTTGTATCTGATCTGTAGCCCCCTCCCCCATCCCTTCCCAATCCTACCCTCTCTCCCTCTTGTTCTCCTATGCTCTTCCCCTATGCCAGTGATAGGGGGAAGGTCCTCCTCCCATTCCATCTGACCCTAATTTATCAGGTCTCATCAACACTGGGTTCATTATCTTCCTCTGTGGCCTGGTAAGCCTGTTCCCTCCTCAGGTGGAGGTGATCAAAGAGCCAGCCCATGAGTTCATGTCAGAGACAGTCCCTGTTCCTATTATTGGGGAACCCTCTTGGACACTGAGCTGCCACATGCTATTTCTGTGCAGGGTTCTAGGTCATCTCCATGCATGGACCTTGTTTGGAATGTTAGTCTCAAAAAAAAAAAAAAAAAAAAAAAAAAAAAAAAAAATCTTTGTTCTGTTTCTCTCCTTGTGGAGCTCCTGTTCCCTCCATGTCTTTCTATCTCCCCTTTCTTTCATAAGATTCCCTGCACTCTGACCAAAGTTTGGCCTTGAGTCTTTAGCATGTGTTTTGATACACTGTTGGATAGAGTCTTTCAGAGGCCCTCTGTTATTGGCTCCTTACCTGTTTTCTGTTTTCTCCTCTATGTGAAATCTCTCAAACTTTTTAATGTCAGCCTTTAGTGCTATGAACTTTCCTTTTAGCACTGGGGTTTTATTGTTTTCCATAAATTAGGGTCTGGTGTTTATTCCCTTTCTTTTAATTTCAGAAAATATTTCCTTTCTCTACTAATTTATCTATTTTCCTACTTATCATTCTGTGAAAAAAACTTGGCAAGCTTTTTTTTTTTTTTTTTTTTCATTTAGTCTATATTCAGTCCCTAGTGTTCATATAAGGTGTGAAAGACCCCCGCCTCACCCTAAGTTGAACATAGCTAACGCCATTTTGTGGTACACCACTGTTTTGAGAAACTCTGAAGGCTAGGTGGGGAACTGGAAAATTACTGAGAAACCCAGCTGTGCCGGCTGTGCCGCTCCCTTGGGATATCTGCGGTCAGGCTGCCCCAGTTGAGCTAAAAACAACTTGTGTTGACCACCCTCATGGGATATCTGTGGGACTGTTCCAGCTGAGATAGGAGTCCTGAGAAAAACAACAGGTGGCGGCCACGGTTAGGGGTCATCATGACCGTTTCGACCACCCAGTTCCTGGTATCCTGGTGTCCCTGCCAAACTCTGACTCAAATTGTGGTCTCATTTAAATGTACCAATCAGCTCCCTGTAACCATGCTTCTCCCTTCTGTACCCGCGCTTCTGCTCTAAAACCCTATAAAAACCCCAGCTTTCCACACCAGAGGGCGCGCAAGTCCTCCGAGGGACTTTGTCGCCCCGGGTACCTGTGTACCCTAATAAAGCCTCTTGCTGTTTGCATCCTAACAACTGGTCTCATTGATCCTTGGGAGGGGGTCTCCCTGACGGAAGATACCCCTCGGGGGTCTTTCAGGTGGAAGGAGTTATTTTAAATTTCCTGTGTCTGTTGAGACTTGCATTGTGTTCAAGTATTATGCAGTCTTGAGTTTTTAACAACCCTACTTTATTTAGGGTTATTAAAGGCTTCTACATTCCTTCCCAACCTTCAA
>JAEOAE010001956.1:0-10183 GCA_036365155.1 Meriones psammophilus | reverse complement strand
ATTAAAAGTGCAAGGGTACCACCTGGCTCTCATAAGGGCTTTGTAATCTCTCTCTCTCTCTCAAGAGGCTGATTGGAGTGTAGGGGTTGTGTTGGTATAATGTTTTTTTAATGTATACACCTACCCTTGTTCATTCAAATACTGATTTTCTCCCCACCCCACCCCCAACTCTCTGGTTTCTCAATCCTGATATTGCATTAGACACTGATTTCTACATCCTGTCTCAACTTGTAAACAGGATGCACCAAAGCAACTGGACACAATGTTGAGCAGGAGGAGCCAGAGGACAGGAAAGATGGGAGGAGCCAGAAGGCAGGAGATGAGTGGGAAGAGAAGGGGCGAGAGGTGAGCTGGGGAGAGAGAGCGAGGAGAGATCTTGGAAGATGTGGAGCATGAACCAGACCTGGATTTCACAAAAGCAAGTATACTGGGAAATCTAAATGGTAGGATACTGAGGGCTTGGAGGTTTAGGAGGGTAAAACATTGCCCAGCACAGTTCTAGGTTAACTAAAAACCCAGCCTCTGTGTGGTGATTTATTATACAGCTGCTGAGGATTAACAGCAGCATTACTAGAAGATAAAACCAATAGTAAATATTAATAACCACTACAACAGGGTTGTTCCTTATTGATTGTTTTGTTTTATTTCTGACACAGTATCTCACTTTAGTCCAGGCTAGTCTTGATATAGCTAAGGATAACCAGGAGCTATTATTTATTCTCTTACTTCCTTCCTAAGAGCTGGGGTTTACAGGCACCCAGCAGACACCACTAGCTGCATGGCTTGTGGTCAGTAGTTGGGGTCTAGGTTTGGTGTTTAGGTAACAGATCAGAGAGAAGTTGACAAGATCTACAGGGACATAAGAGAAAGGCACTCAGTGGCTCCAGCCATGTCTGGCGCCTTTTCATGGTCAGAGTCTTAATTTGTATGTTTATCTACTTTCACTGACAGGCTGGCATTGCCAAAGCCCTTGCTCTACTGTGGGTAGGCCTTTTTCCATAGTACCCTGAGATTTAATCACAGGCACATCTGACTCTCGCATAGGCATAAAACCAACACTCAGCAAAGCCTCTCTAAGAGGCCACCTGGGCATATTGATGCTGTTGTTCATGCCCCCCAAAGCAGTCTAGATCAGGCCAGCTCAGAGTTGCCTTCTGGGCACCAGAACAGCTACAGGAAGCTTGCTGCAAGGCGTGCACCACTGCTTTGGGGATCTAGGACAGGTCTCAATGCTGTTTCTCACCAATGAAGTCTACTACAGATTTCCATGAGTTGTTGGTAAGCACATCATGACTGGGGCTGCTATGAGGGTGAAGAGTTTAAGTTAGTCTGAATATAACTTCATTTTGAAATAAAGATTTGACTGGGAACTGAATTCAGGTACCAGGAAATATCACAGAATGTACATCTGTCAGGAAACAAAGTTAACTCTCCTAGCAGCAGCCTCCAGGAAATATATAACAGAATAAATGCTTCATAGGAAATAGAGACAAACTCCTGAAATAATCAATGGGAATCAGTGGAGAATCGGTGGTACCTCCCAATGTTTCAGATATGGTTTAGAAAAATAGCCATTGTGATTATATGCTCAGCTAATGTGGTTGTGTGTTCTGTGAAAAGGTCACCCCGCCCCTAAACTTCACCCAAGTCTTGTGTAACACCAAGGCCTGTGCCCCTGCTTGCTGCTGCCTGAAAACCCCTGCTCAAGCAGAATTTAAAAATCCTAGTTCACTCAGAGCTTGGGTCTTCTACTGCTACACAGGAGACTTGGTCCCAGTTTGATCACTTGTAATAAAGCTCTGGAATTGCATTGAGTTGAGTCATCTCCTGGTGGTCTCTGGAGGGTCCCGGGTGAACCTGGCATTACAAGAGAACCCAGAGGGATACCCCACTACCTGGAGGAGTGGCTTAGGAGCCTCAAAGTGGCCAGAGCCCCGATCTCAGAGCAGGCGCTGGGTATGCAGGGAGGGTAGTTCTGACCAAGAGCAGGAAGGCCATGACTACAGGTCAGGCAAGTTAAGCTCACTGTCTTGCATGCTTGGTCCTGGAAACCTGTGTGGGGTGACAAGGAAAGAAGAAAGGACAGATGCAGATATAAAAGCTGACTGAGGGGCTGAGCCTCTCATGGAGAGCCCCAACATCCGCATCCTAGAATTCAGCCTGCTCTAAATACAGCAGGAGAGGGACGAGTCAGCTCCATGGGGAGGCCTCTGTAGGGAGCAAGTCACAGGCTGAGGTCATCTGGGAGGAGGAAGCTGCTATTAATCTCTGCTTTGTGCTCACTGAATAATTATTTTCCACTTGACCTTGAAGGATTTGTTGCAATCTCTGAGGACTCAACCAGGGAAAGGTTTACTAAATCAAGTGGATCTGACTGTATATTTGATTTAAGGAATAAAAAGTCCCAACAGCAAGAAAAGAAACTTATTAATAGTCACTCTTCAGCATTTATACTCCATTGATAGTAAATTTTCCTAAAACTGATTGACTGTGATTGAGTGTCTTCTGGCAGCATCTCACCACCTGTTGTCCTGGCATTGTAACTCCTCAGGCAGCGCAATTTACTGTCCTGGCTACAGATCTAAGCACAAGGTTTTCAGATTATATTGACAGACAGTAAATGTGAGGAGCCAAGTTTGCACTCAGGTAATTAGGAATCACAGAGCTTAGGCTCTTACAGTTTTTGTGTTTTTTTTTTTTTAATTACTTGTACTTAATGTGTCCTTCAATAATGACACTCAAATGTTGGAAAATACAAAGAGGAGAATTTACTCTCCAGAGTCCAGTTTGGAGGTCCATCCTTACTAGAGTATGGGAGCTTTTCCACGTGTCTTCTGTTCCTCTCCTCATGGCATTGGGTATGAGCCATCTGGATGTGGGTGCTGAGAACCAACCCGGGTCCCTGCAAAGCAGCAATCACTCTAAGCCACACTGAACCATCTCTTCTTCCCACTATCCTGATTCTCAGCATACACTGCTTGCCTTATCATGTTATATGAATGTATTTATATAATGTGTCCTTATGCTTTTCTGTCTGCCTCATTCTCACTGCCTGGATTCTCTCATGCATGAAATTTCAGTTTGCTCACTCCCTCTTCTTTCCTTTCATTGTGGCATACAATTATTAGACCACAATTTCTGTCACTATCACAGGACATAACTCTAGCTGAGACTCACTGTGAAGAGTGCTGTTTTGGACATTATGGCATGTGTTTTTACATGAACACAAACACACACTTCTTTAGGTTGCACATCGAAGTAGAGCTATGGAGTCACATAGTCTATATGTCTAGCTTGAGTCGCTAACAATAAATATATCTACAAAAAGGCACTCCACTGGACACCCCCACCAGCGCTGTGTTTAATGTATTTTCTGAGTAGATGCCAGCTAGCTATTTATTACCTTGTATCAACAGGTGCAGTTGTTGATCTATATAGGTAATTTTATCAGTGCTTTCAATTGATATTTACTTTCTATGATAGCTGCTTCCTATATTTTGCCTGGATTTCAATGGCATAATGTTATTTTAGTGACTGTGGATATAGCTCAGTGGCAGAGCATTTGCCTGCCATAAGACAGTCCTCAGCACTGTAAGAGAAAACAGAAAGCCATAGTCTATATTTTCTTGTAGCTGAGACTTAATTTTATATTTAGGTCTTCGTGTTGCATATGAGGTAGCTATTTGAAATCTTACTCCGGGTGTAAATAAATTACCAGAGCTCTATTTTGCATATTAATATGAAGTGTGTCATCATATGTAAACTTACCTTTATACTTGTGGTTGTTTTAACCTGTGTTAGTTCTCCTCCCAACTCACTGTCACTCTGAAGAGAATTAGTGAAGACTGGAGAGAGGAGAATGGGCTTGAGATGACTGCATTTGTTTCTGTCTCACTGTGGGGACACCTGAGATCTCCTGCCATTTCTGATGCAGTATGCCTACATATTTCTTCTGCATGAGCAGAATGTGGACTCCAGGCAGTGGTACTGCTTCCAGCTTCCTGAGCAATGCCTGAGCTTTAGGTGACAGTGCAACATCTGTGAAAGAACAAAGTAGCATTGCGATGACAAAGGAGAACCTCATCTTCCAAAATCCACTGCTGAAAGGGCCGTGTAAATCCCAGTGCTCTCTGCCATTGTCACTGTCTCTAGGGCCACAGCCTTTGTGCTAAGTACAAACTCCTTCTCCTACCTTCTCACTCCAGTTTGAAGCTACAGCCAACCCTCTCCTGGTCGTCCTGAGTCTTCACTCAGGCTTGAAGGTCCTGAGTTTCTATTTGTGCCTCTGCTTTGGTATGGCTTATTTCTGTCCTCTACATCCTGTTTCTGTTAAACCACACTGGCTCTTGCTAACAGAAAGAGGTGGGCTCTCTGCTCACTGCAACAAAAGTGTCTTTGTGTAAAGAGTTCTGCTGCCATACCCCTCTGGGGTGGCACATCACCACATTTGTTATAGCCTTATTCATTATACTAACAGTGGTCTAAAGTCATTGCTTGACTTTACTTTGTGACATCAACTTTGCAGAAACTTTGTCACAGTGTGCTCCATTTGGTTTAGAAGGAAGAGAGTTCTGAAGAATTCCAGCCAGTGTCCAGGTGAAGTTGTGTAATTCCTCTGCTTTGTCCAACAAGAAATAAAACAACTGTCACTTCTGTGTAACCTGGACTCACTTCTTTTGCAGAGCAGTCTGGTCTCAAACTCATAGCACCCCCAGCCTCTGCCTTCAGAGGCCGATTATAGGCCTGCACCCACTCCAATAGGGCTGAATTTATGGCAACTCTTTTTTTCTGTTTGGGTTGTTTCAAGGCTTTGGTTGTCTTTCTCAACCTTACATTTTCTTGTCAAAAATGGGAAGTCTGAGGACTAGAATATAGTTCACAGATACACACTTATCTAGGAATGACAAAAGCTATGAGTTCCACTCTCAGCACAAACATAAAAAAAGATCAGATTAAAAAAATAAAAGTCTCCAAATAGTGCAGTCCACTAACAGAATTGCTTATATGTAACTTATGCAACTCTTCACTGTGTGATGAACTAAAAACCAAAAGCACATAACAAGCAAGGAACTGATGGTGTAAGCACACAAGTTTAGTGTTAGTGACTGGGTACATGCTGCCAATTGTAATACAGATTCTCCTCACAGTAATCTGATTCTACTAATGATTAAGAACAGGCAATTGTATCCATATTTACTAACAAAGAGTACATTATCAGCAAATCTATCACATTTCATAAAATTATTCTCCCTGTCTCTCTAAAACTGGAAGCTCAGTGAGAAGTATCCGACCTCGCTAAATGTACTTCTGCCCTCATCAGCTGTTACACCGACAGCCAAGCTGCAGAAATGGGGAGGGGATGGAGAAAGACACAGAAAGGGCTGGTGATGATTGGACAGAGTTTATCTGATGTTATCGGGTGCCTGGCCATTTTTCTTTATAAATCAGAGAAATAAGTGGTGTATGTTCTGATACCTGTATGTTTCCATTCCTGACTTTCTGATTCATGTGTTGTTTATAGGAAAATAAAAGTCCTTGGGGCTCTTTACCATTTTGACTCACTTTGTAATATACAGAATCTAAAGGTCATCTGGTAGGGAAGATTTAGACAACAGAACTAGTGGCTGGATATTTCCCACCACCTTCAAATATTAAGTGTTATTATGTTTTTCTTCTTTAAGACAGTGGTTGCACTGTACCTTTAATCTCCTGGTATTTACTATGTAGACCAGGCCGGGTCTCAAACGACGTGATCTGCCGTTCTGTCTCCTTGAAATGCTAGGATTAGGGCGTGGGAGCTTATTACACCAGGCTATGGCTATTAAGCAGTTTTTGAAAATGTGGATTTGTGGATTTTTAAAATCAATTCTTGGACTTTTACAGAAAATAAAAGTAGTTGTAAAACAAAAGTTTTATAATTTTCTCACCATAATTCTAGTGATTGCTTAGTGTTTTGTTTTTAATTCAGGTGCATGGTCACATGTGCACATGTGTTTCAGACGTGAATGTAGTTGCCCTTTACGCCAAGAGGGCATCCAGAGCCTAGTTACAGGTGAGATGCCCACTACAGGTGGCTGAGACTGAACCTGGGTCCTCCTCTGCATCTCTCAGCCACTGAGCCACCTACCTATCCAAAGGTTTTAATCTTCATGAAATAGAAGTAATTTAGCATTTATTATTAATTACAGTGTAGGTATTTCTTCTGCCTCTGCAGAACTCTCTCACTAGCTCTTTGTCTCTGTCTTTCCTTAACAGCTGTTCCCCCACCACCAAGTTACTGTGTGGTCTGTCTTGCTGGTTGGGGAAAAATCATCTGCTATCTTTCATTAATATAATGTTAAGAATCTAATTTTGTCTAGCTGGTGGTGACATTCATCTTTTATCTCAGGACCCAGGAGGTAGAGGCAGGCAGATCTTTTGTTAGTTTAAAGCCAGCTGGTCTACGCCAAGTTCCAAGACAGCTGGTTATACACAGAGAAACCCTGGTTCCTAAAAAACCAAAGAAATGAAAACCAAACAAACAAAATACAAAACAAAACAAAATCCAAAACCTAAAACTCCCCACAAACAAAAAGGAAATAAATACACACACACACACACACACACACACACACACACATATATATATATATATTTTTTTTTTGAGAATTTAAGAGATGATATGAGGAGCCATATGGTGACAGCACATGCCTTTAACCCTCCACTTCACACCTCCATGCACAGAGGCAGACACAGGTAGATCTCGTGAGTTAGAAGCCAGCCTGATCTATAAAGTAATTTCCAGGACAGCCAAAGCTGCACAGAGAAAATCCAGAAAACAAAAACAAAACAAAAAAACCAGACAAACAAAATGCATGTGTGTAATAAACATATGCTTCAAAACCATATGTGTCTGTATATGTGAACATAGCACTGTTGGGTCCTGAAGAGGTGGAGCACTAAGATGGCGTTAACTAGGAGTTATGAGCTGCCCACTGTAAGCAGTCAGAGTCTCTATCCTCTGCAAGAGCAGGAAATGCTCTGTGCCCCACAGTTTGTATCTTATCTGTAATGGCCATATGCTTTAAGGCAGCTCTCAGTTGGAGGGAAGATCTAATATTCAGTTCTTCACAGAACTCAAAAGAATACTCCTAAACCCTGACTTGACTCCTGAGACCAGGGCCTGGGAAAGAATACCCTGACCGCAGGCCCAAGAAAATAAAAATAAAAACCCACCAATCCCTAGACAAAAATTCTACCAACTCCTGTAAGCTTCAAGATCAGGCCACAGAACTCACTGATCCCTGATCTACCCTGTCAGGACATATAATCTCCCAATCCCAGGCTACCCTGGAAAGTTTGGCCCTCAAGAAGCCCCTACAATGGGGCTGGAGAGATGGTTCAGAGGTCAAGAGCACTGGCTGCTCTTCCAGAGGTCATGAGTTCACCCCAGCAACCACATGGTGGCTCACAGCCATCTATACTGAGATCTGGTGCCCTCTTCTGGCCTGCGTACATGCAGGCAGAACACTGTACACATAATAAATAAATGAATCTAAAAAAGAAAAAGAACCTTACATAAGCCCTGTTCTCTGCCCAGGAGCCCTAATGCAGCAAGGCAGCTACCCTCCTGGGTTTTTACCCTCAATAGCTATCTCGAGGACGCTTGTTTTATCATGTGACTTTGTGGTGTTTCTGCCCCTGACTGCTAGGTACTTTCCTCTAGAGCTGTAAACACTGACAAGTGAAATACTTTAAATTTTTTCTTCGTAATGAAAAGGTTGGAGCTGCTCTGGAGCACCTTATTCTTCATGAGTTTCATGCCACAACAGCTAGTCCTGCTCTGGTATGTTCACACAATTGTCAACTCCTAGAGAAACAGACTCTTCCAGAGGAAGCCATTGCTCAGCCCCAGAAACTTCCATTCTGGACAGGGAGTTCCCTCTACTCTCCCCAGCTCTCTTTTCACCTCCCTTCCAATCAGGTCTACACCCTTTCTGTCTCTCATTAGGAAACAAACAGGCTTCTAAGGAATAATAAAATATAACGTAATGTAATAAAACAAAATAATCACATTTGAATATAGGATAAAAACAAACAAGAACAAACAGAAGGGAAAGAAACTCAAGATAGGCACAATAAGAAATAGTTATAGAAGCAGAGATCACGTAGACACTCATCAAAGCACAAAACTGTGGCTAAAAAGATAGGCACAAAAAGACCTGTATGGTAAAAAAAGAGAGATTAAAAAGTAAAAATTAAAAGAAGAGAAAATTAAAAACAAAACAAACAAAACGGAAAAGGAACTCCTGAATCAACATTGTGAGACAAAGGACTCTAAAGATGCCACTATGTTATTTTCTAGTTGACCGCTCACTGTTAGCACGTAGCCTTCCTTATGAGCAGTCTGTTTCCCCAGTGACTCCCTGAGAAAAACCAAATTACTTTCAGGCGGTAATGAATTGGAGATAGCTTTCTTCAGTTTATGATGGTAAACTGTGGCTACATTTCTCCTTTCACTCTAGGACCCATCTGCAGGTCCATGTAAGTCCTGTGCATGCTAAGCTGGTCTGTGAATCCAAATGTGCACCACAATTTATTGTGTTGAGGCCTCTTTTGTGTCCTCCATCCTCTGGCCTGGCCCTTCTGCCCTCTCTTCTGCAGGATCCTGAGCCCTGAGGGAAGAGATTTGATGAAGACATCCTTATTTGTAAGTGTTGTTCTACGCCTCTACTCTTTCTGTATATTGCCTGGCTGTGGGTTTTATTTTAGTTTCAGTCTGTTGTGGGAGAGAGCCTGTGATGGCAGAGGCTCTGATCTGAGTATAGTAGAATGTCATTAGGAGTTGTTTCATTGTGTTTTTTGTTTTGTTTTTGTCTTTAGAGCAGTAGTATTTTGGTTTTACACTAGGATCCTGGGATATCTAGTTTCAGGTTCTAGTCACCACATAATGTCATCATATAAGGGTTTTATCTTGTGAAGTGAGTCTTAAGTCAAATTCAGATATCATTTGCTATTTCCACAGGCTCTGTGTTACCATTGACCATTGTATTAGTATATCTTATGTAGCAGGACACCATTGTCCATCCAAGGATTTTGGTAGATGGCTGGTTGTTGGGGCTGGTCTGGTGCTATGTATTTAATTGTTAATTATTGCCACTACCCCCAAGATCTGGTTACATCCCAGACAACCACATTCTACACACACCAAATTATGCTACGTGAACTTCAACCCCAATTATCCTTGATTGGCTAGTAAAGTCGTTGACAGCCTGGACTGGGCAGAAGAGAGGCAGGCAGGGCTTCAGGTTCCAGGGCCAGGGTCAGAAAGACCTATGAGGAAGAGGAAGGAGAGGGAGCAGAAGATGTATCAGGAGGAGAGGACGCTGGAGAGAAGAAAGTCACCAAGGGGAAGGAACGAAACCATATGTGTAGTCATGAGGAAAGAGGAGAGGCAGATACAACCCAGACAGGCTGAATAATTGGCAACTTGGAATGTGTAGCTAGAGATAGCAAAATAGCTTGGAGGGTTGATATCTGCCTAGTCGTAGTGTTATAAACTTACAAAATAAATTAGAGTCTCTTTTGTATACTTATTTGGGAACCAGCCAAGGCAAAGAAGCCTTCAAGAGTCTAATATAAATTATTACAACAGCTGGTGTTTACTTTTCTTTAGGTAGCGTACCCTGTACCAAAGACAATTGTGGATTGTAGTGGATGAAGGCTCTAAGGTAGGTGCTAGCTCCACTTTCCATGTTCAAAGAGTTGTGTAGGTGTTGTCTTAGCACGGAGCTCTTGCCACCAGCTTCATAGGTGGTGAGAGCAACCTACAGTCTTGACCACAGCATGGCTTGCTTAAGGGTTCCTACATGGATACCTTTGGCCAACAACCCAATTAGATGTAAATCAAATTATACTGGAGGCTTTTGGTGATAAAAGATGGCCAGTTGGGGCTCTGTCATCCCTGTTAAATAATGATTTCATTTAGATTGACTCTCATATGTATATACTTTTAGGAACTTATACTGTATTAGGGATCTCTAGTACTCTTCAAAATGGCTCTAGTTTTGCTGTCCCTCCCGTTTATCATCCTCATCCCCTTTCTTCTCTCACCCTACCTACTTGATCCTCCCATCCTAGCTCCCAACCCTACATCCATCCAACATCTGTTCCCATTTCCCTTCCTGGGGAGATCTATCCACCA
>JAEOAE010001044.1:0-10262 GCA_036365155.1 Meriones psammophilus | reverse complement strand
GGGACAAAGGCGCAAGTTCGCGTCATTTGCAGTGCGGTGCCACTTGCAATACGCCTTAGGGTTGAGTATGTAAGACCACATCGGCAGCGGTAGACACTGGGTACTACTACCTACGCTCTTTATTACCTAATCCCTCTGCATAAGATGTGTCTCGAAAATCAATAAGCAGTCTTCGACATTTGTAGAAAACTGCTGAACTTTGTTAACCTGCTGTGAACTCACACCTCGAAAGTTCACATGAAGAATTCGGCGTGCAGTTCTCATAGCCGTGATCGCGGGAAAGGATCGCCTTATGTAGTACTGTTTATCTGAAAGACCTTCCTACACTGCTGTGCACAAACTCTCTGAGGACCTTACTTTTGGATTGTTCACTTGCACTTTTCACTTGCCGGCTTCCGTGAGTAGCCACGTCACGTACGTGAGACGCTCTGCCACGCAGGAGCGCAACTTCGATGCGGATCAGAAGTTGCGCATCGGCGAGAATTGAAGTCACCTGTCTACCACTGGCCGAGACGCATTTCAAAAACACATGTTTCAGCATTCTTTGTAGACATGGGCAGCATTCGGGTAGACACGGCAGACTTTGCACTATCGCACTCGACCTCTTGATGGTATGTGCTCCTGCTCACAGCTTCACCGTTAGTACCGGTGCCCACTCGGCCCGCTGAAGCATCCACGACGCTCACTACATGTCTGCTTTTTGGCACGTGTCTCTGCCATTCCGCTTTCTGAGTAACGAATGCGCCCCATTTCATTTGTTCAAGACATATTGACCTAATGCACTTCTTCTAGACACAAATAGTAGTGTGGCAGCTCCAAACAAACATTGCAACCTGCCGGACCTCCCCTGCCCTACCAAACTTAGCAACCTCGTCTTAGTAAAATCTCTAACTTAACTGGACCCAATCGCCTCAGTGTTGTAGCTGGGGCTTCCTGTCCTCCTAGGGAACCAGAAACCTTTTTCAGTGCTGTGCAATCCAACTCGTGACAACAGCGGCGTCCACTGTTCCTCCAATGGAGACAAGAAAAAATTTGCCTGTTTTTCTTGTTGACATGCCTACTAGGCATAATGTCCCGGCAAGGTCGGCGCCAGAGTCAACACCAGAACATCTTTCAAAGAGAGTCTGCAATTGACGTAGCTGCGCATGTTGCGGCTCAGACGGGAGACAACGGTTTAATGCCGGGAGGTGAGAGCCGGTAGGCCGCACAGAAGGCGACAGAGGAAGCGAGCCAGAAATCTGACAACCAGGCAACAGAAGAGAAAGTTGGAAACAAAGGCCTTCAAAGAAGAGGTTTTCCACATGGGGGCATCGACTTGAAGTAGGTGCATCACGGATTGTATATTGTTGAAAAAGAGAAGAGGCGAGACCTGGGACGTCCTCACAATCAGGTACGGGAGAACGCACACTCACGGGTCCGCCAGCAGAGTTTTGTATAATAGCCTGCAAGTTTCTAATACTGCATTTGTCCCAAACTTTGAGTGGCTCAACATAGAACTTAAGCAGGTGAGCTCATTCACAGAAAGCAAACGGTGCTCTTTGTTGTGGCTACCGAGATTCTCTCTGCGCCGGGCTCGCATTTTAGAAAGAGGCACGAACTGAAGGTGCGTCGTAGAACTCGTTCCAGTCCTTGTTGTATGGATGAACATTTTCTTGTTCTCGAGAGCTGTTGCTGAAAGCTGTACAGACGATTTCGTGCGTTCAGCCTCCAGCTACTGGATGGCGAGAAACATGTACTTGTTTTGTACCTATGGCCGAAGTGATGGCGATGTTGGAAGAGGCGAAAGCTCTGGGAAACGGTCTTCCGCAAGGCCTTCGACACCAACTTCCTCTCGTATGCGTTCGACCGGGAGGAAACTGCTGTAGATCTCGGCCCACCAGACATGTTGGCAAATGGAACAAAACTCGCGCAACAGTTCATTCGGGCTGGAAGCGGAGGCGGACGCGCAACAAGAAAGCACAGCCGAGAAGAAGAGAGGTGATGATGATGATGATGAAGACGGAGAAGACGAAGAGGATGACGACGAAGAGGAGATGATGCAGAGGAGGACGAGGACGAGGAGAGGAGGAGGAGGAAGAACAAGGTGGCCAATCTACCGCAAAGCAGGCATCACTCAGAGGGAAAAAAAATCTGAAACTTGCCAGTGACCGAACTACGGATTCATTGCCAAGTGTGTACGGCTCGTCTCCAGAGGAGAATCATTCGTGTTTCTGTCTATCGACGTACGTGCACAATTTTGCGTGAAATCGCTGTCACTGCCTTTCAGTGCGCACGTGCTCATGGGCGGTAAAGCTCTAAGAATGTAAGCACCTTTTAGATACAATGTGATGGGCACGTTGTGTCTGTACTTTCCAGCTCTCACCGAGGGATGTCGCAGCCGTCTTGTTTTCATTGCTACGCCAATCCGTCACGTCCGAAATCGACTTCAGTTCTGCGTGTGCCCGTGACACGCGTTGGCCATATGGGGCCCACACTTCGGCATTCAGCCTCTTTGCGACGTTTACAACGTGAAAGATCGAAATTTCCTTATGATGCATTGCGACAAATGGAAAAAGTGTGAAGGTGACATTGTTCAAGGACCTACTACATGACCTACTAGAGCCTCGTGGCAGAGCTGAGACAAGCCTGCCGCCAGCCCTACCTCGGTGGGCTAGAGCTTGTGTGGGGGAGTGCTGCGATCGAAACAAGCCGAGCCCCGGACGTGATGTGGGTAAGCAACTACGTGGATTTTGCTGGCAAAAGCTACTGTGGTGTGAAAAACAACGTGAAAGTACACAAGTCACGGTCAACCCCCGACACCAGGTCTTGTTCATGATGCGACCGCCCCACGTAGGCCGATAGGAATGCGTTTCTGGGTCGTAGCTGAACGTGACAGATGTCGTGAAATCATTTCAAGATTTGCTGCGAAACCGGGTGTGAGTGCTTTCCGAGGTGTGCATGCGTATGTTTTGCGTGTATGATAAACGTTGAGGTCTGCTTCTCAAAAACGCCCTGTGGTAGGTGTCTACTGATCAGGGATTTCGGAAAACGAATACGTGGGGCAAGAGGATAAAAAGTTCTAAGCACGCTAGTCGCCAACTCTAAATTCATGTGCATATGCGGACACTGGATTCGTTATTGAGAGGTACACAGGTGCTATGTGTTAACAGACGGTATATATCATCAGAGATACAAAGTGCGTACTGTGGGTGGTAAACGCTACGTCTCGCGGGTCGAAGCGGCGCAGCTGGTTGTCAACTACGCGGATTCAGCCACAGGAGAAGACACACGTTTCCAACCTGAAGATGTCGCGCCTTCCGGCCAGCGTATTTTGACTCCCCTTGCGCTCCCTTGAGTATTAGCATACTGGAGAGCACCGACGATACTGCGTGTTGTCCTCCTGTTCAAAATGACTATATGCTCCCTGTGGGTAGCAGCGCAGTGCTGGCGTATGGTGCACAAGCAGAGTCACAGGACCGCCCCCTCAGCCAAAAAGAACATCAGAGTCATACCCTTCTGTTGTAACACGCCTACTACCTGTGATGCCACTCCTGTGGAAGATACCTTCGAGAAGAGACACGCGGCCAAGAGTGAAGCGCGCACAGCAGAGTTGGAAGACTTATCTCGATAAGATTGATCAAGAAAGATTACAGAAGCATTCAATGCTTGAGGTCCGCCTTTTGCAGCAAGTAGATCGAATGATACGCGCTTCGTCACCAAACACTCCCACCATTCACATTTGCACGCGCCAAGATGCCGTGTCTCAATGTCAAAGCACTGCCCGACGATTTTCTACAAATAGAGGTTTTAACCGTGGAAACAACAGGTGCTTATCTTTCCCTTTTTCCAGTCCATACGGCTCTGTCGTTTCGGATCCCCGAATTATGCAAAGCGATGCATGCAGCGTTCCCTCCACGTCAGTGAGCACTACATCCTTTCTCTTGAGACCTTTACCAGATGAAAAACAAGTGAGTTCAAGGAGAAACACTAGTTCTTGCTTCCAATTCTGCCTTTTTGGCTCCTTTGCAAACACCCCGAGGTCGTCTGTACCACGGAATTGGAGACCGTGTTCGCCGGCTTTAGTACCATCAAACATAACAGCAGAAAAATATGCAGTCGTCTGCATCATGCGAAGCAGAATAAAACGCCTGTCTTTCACTGGAAGCGCGCACTTCACCTAAGAGTAACAATAGTGTCGCAGAGGCGCAGATGCGGAATGCGTCACAATGAGGAAAGCCCGTTGTTTTCAACTGCCTGATGATCTCGACTATTCTGTGAAAACTGCAGAAAGACTCCATGTGCAGGTCGAGCAGCTCGAAGCAGAAAAGTCGGAGACGCAAACGAGGTGTATGAGGAAATGCTAGTGCGTCAGAGTTTAAGCTCTCCCTGGCGACGCTGAGTAAAAAGGCCTTCCCCCCTTTCTCCTGCGTGCTTTAGCGGCTTAAAAAATGTACCCAATGCTCAAGGTGGCTGTCTAACGAGCGCGGGTGATGTGTGTGCCCCTGCAGGCCACAAACCTTCCACGTACGGGCTTTAGGCGCCGCGTTTGTCAAACGCGTCCACTACCCTTCTCTGCGGTGCTACTGATCGTGCAGACTTATTACATCATTTGTCCACTATCACCGGGAGGAACGAATCATAAACAGGCAAAAAAAAGAGCGACGCATCTTTTCCCCACTATACAAGAATGGATGGAACAGCACTCACTGTTATTCACCAGATACCGCGACACCTCGAGAGTCCCTTTAAAACTTCACATCATAAGAAAGCAAAAAAGCACGAGGCTCTCTGACGTGAGGATTCCGTTACACTGGGAGGCTGAAGAGAACCGCAGGCACAAGGGACACGCTGAAAAAACGCGAGTCCGTCACCGTACCGTTCATCGATACCAGAACACTTCACTCCAGCAAAAAGTTTATCTGCCGCTTCTTCCAATCTTTCACTTCCTCTTGAGCAAGGACACTGGGGCTGTAGGCGGCAGCCTGCGACCAGTATCCCGACGTCTCGGCACTGGTCAGGAGGCGCCTCAGGAATCCACCATCTCAACAGACAAAGAAATTCTTCGTGTCCTGATGCCACACTTTGGCACTGCTTCTCTGCAAAAGGACGGCACAAGCCCCATGCCGTGACCTCCTCTTGTACTGCTGTCAGCGGCACTACCTCTCTTCCTACGTTGCCGACAGTCCATGGTGTAGTCGCTCGTTTCGGGCATAGCCAGGTCCCTCTTGTACATGCGCGCTACAATGCAACCGACAAACCAGTGAATCCTGGTGAAAGCAACAGGCAGTGCAGTGGCTCGGCTCTTTCCACTCTGCCGCAGAGTGCATTGTGTCTCGGTTGTGAACGGCGAAGCCACGCTTTGCCAGGGGTGCCGTTGACTGGCAGCGGCACCAGAGACTCCCTGCAATCTTTAGACCAGCACAATGTTGTACGAGAATTTCCCCTTTCGAAAGTACGCGACGCAGGTGACAGAGCGTTCACCATAGTTTCGCACTCACACGTGTGCTCGCCCCTTCCTGTTGAGGCATGTATCTCCGATGAACCAAGTCAACAACGTGCAAGCGATATTTCCCCCAGACAATATCCGTCCACTGCTTCGCCAGTCCGACGCTTGCAAGACTGGGTGAGAACAGAGGTACGAAGTCTCTTTCCGATTGTAGACTTGAGTTACAACGCCACGTTCAGGCGCCATGTGATCTCAGCCAGAAAGCACCCGAACAGGACGAGGGACTTTCTCATACTGCCCCCTCTGTAAGCTGTCGCTTATTGCCCAGCCCTCACCCTCCGTAGAGCACGCTTCCTCTCATAATAAAGACATTTTAACCGAAGAGAAGACCTCGGGCACCTACCTTTCGAGCTGGTCATGATATAGCATTCAACAAGCAGCGCAAGACCTCCTATCATCTCGGCATGACCAGGCGACGGCTGTTGCCCCAGCGCAGCTATATTTCTTAATCTAGAAGCCCACTTCGCGTCGCTCTTCCCGAGATCCAGGCAATATACATCTTGAAAAAGCCGTCGGAGGAGGTTATGTATGAGTCGATATAGAACCGGCCCTGTGAAAAAGTGCATGATGAGCTTGCTGCATTCTCCTTGTGTCTACGTTCCAGTTCTTTCCGCTTTTTATAAATTTCGTGAAACAGAGATTTTCTTCCACGCACGCACAGAGCAGTCTCGCTTCACTGCATCTGTAGCGCCGGAAACTCAACGCGGTCGAAGAAGCGCGGCGTGGCCTGGAAAGTTCGGCGTAGGCATGACCAGTCATAGACGCCTGCAGTGCTATGCTGTGTCATCTCCGTAGACGATTATTGAGTATAAGATATACGGATCACGGGTTCTCTGACAACACCACGCGCGACTTTGCGTATATGAAATAGGTGGCAGACTGTGCTTGCATATGTAAAGGGAAGGCTTAAAACCATTTTCCGCGTCGCACCTGTCGATTAGTCAACAACTACTTTATCTCGACAAGTTTTCCTAAATGCTCCTACGCACAAAAACATCATCCCGATAAGGCGATGACATCCATCATTCGATGCGGAGATTCAGGCGTGAGATGGCGCGCATGGCTACTGCATGTTGATATCCCCTGCATGCCGAGAGTTCGTGAAGTAGATTACACTAAAGCCTTTGGATAGCACTGGCGAATCCACTCGTCCAGCAAGAGTCATTGAATGCCGCGTATATTGTTCGGCTGAAAAAGTTCACGAGCGCAACCGTGCCAGTGCACCACTGGACGGTTTTACGGGGCGTCTTTGACCGGTTATCCTGCATTCGTCCCACTTGATCTCACGCGCGTGTACTACGGATCGCGACTTGAAAACAGGGCACGTTTCTGCTTACGAGGCTTGTCCAGAGCCTACTGATAACATTGCTGGTCCATGTTGGACCTCAGATTTTATTGAACGTTGCATCAGTCTCGTGACGAAGTTGGGCTCGCAAAGGAGGCAACTAGTACCTGTATCTAAAAGTTAAGCGACAGCAAAACACGTGTGTGCATGAACATGTAACAGCCAGGTCGTGGGATTTAAAAGCAGTCCACGCAGTCGTTGCCCCGCGTCATAGAGTATTCCAGCGGCAAAGACGATTGCGGAGGAAGCGTCTGAGCGGCGAGGTAACGTCTATACGAGTTGTCCACTGCAATCACTCGTGAAAAGGATCATGCACGAGAAGTTCGATAGAACATGATAGCAGCAATTCCCACCAAAATAACCCTATATACGTTTGATGCAGCCAAAGTCTTGTAGAATAATTTTTCCACATCACCATAAACAGTCTGAATGATGTGCTTGATACAGTAAGGAGAAATTGCTCACCTTTTTTCGCACACGCCGGCGATCATACGTGGGCAAGCAGGACTATACACGAGTCGCCGTAGCGTCCTGCACGTGAACTCACGCAGGTGCGCCAAGATTCGGCTCTGTCTGAATCTTGAACATAGTTTATTGACCATAGGGGAATTTGTATTTCAGTCGGAAATAGGACGAACGCGTAATCTGAGACGACTAACGATTACTTCACGTCAAAAGCTGGAACGCGATGGCGTGGACATATGCCGCCGTAAGGTGACTGGATTACTACAACGGTAGCGCGATGGTCTAACCACAATGCTTCCAGATGCACGTGTCATCTGAGATCCAACTAATTCGTTTGCTGCGCCTTCATCTAGCTGTGCGTCGACTTATGCGGTATTTTGCACACGGTAGATAGAATGAGTTTACTACCAGTGATGCAGGATATCAAAAATACAGCCGCTGCTGCCGTACGCTTACTCAGCCCAGACGCGCAAAGAATCGTAACATAAAAGACAGAATCACTTGTTTCACGAAGGCGTAGTGCAAACATCGTTGCTCACGTATGAACAGTTCGCCGGTAGCTGCCTGACGGCTTAAGGCACTGTCACGTTCAACACGTCGACATAACTAAACACAGGTGCGCGTTCAAGGACGCTGTTACGGTTGATATGCCTACATATTTAGAGACAGTGTGACCCCAGATTATCAAAACCTTACTGAGCACACAGTTTACCGGCTGCTGATTTGGAAATATCCGAAGAGTTAACAGATCGTGCTAAAAATAAAAATTAGAGCGCCTGCGGACAGTCCGCCTTGCAGGGGTAGGCAGCTGCTGCATTCTGGCATTCATACAGGAAATCTGGTAATAGGTCATGGTTTGTGAGAAGTACCTTACCATTTATTCGCTGAAAGGTCAGTATGTGTGAAACCGCACGTTGAATACCTGAAAGTTCACAAACGATATCTATGTATCTCATTAGTCAGCTGAACGATTTGTCGAAAAACAGTATGCAATCTGGCAATTATATAAGTGCGTTCATTCGATGTCCTTTTTCGAGAGTGGTGCACGTGTCTTGGGACTACTGCGTTCGCAGCTGAGGCCTCCTAGTGATTCTCTGTACAGCTGCGTGCATAGAACGAAAAACGCCGTTTAACCTGGCATACTGCACCATGTCATCATGCATTGTCTCTTGAAAATCATTAGAGAGTTCAGCTCCCAACTGTACTTTACGCGTAAAGTCAGCACGCACAGAGTACGCACAGCTAGAGGTCAGAAGCAACTGTCAATTCCGTCAAATGCACAACTAGGCACTCCATATGACAAGAAGTACGGTTCTAGCAGCGAGTACATACCGGTGCTTTCTGCCTCTTTCACAAGGTATTCCATGTGAATAAAGCAGAAACTTCACAGGCGAGAGGTACTAACCTTATTTTGAGCAGATTAATATATAAGAACGCGGGAATAGCGCTTCCGCTCAGGAGAAGTTTAAAAATCAAGATTCGAGCCGATAAAAAGAATTCCAAAAAAACCTCAACATCCGCTCGATGCCATTAGCCGGTATCTCTGCATAACGCAACATGCATGCAACACAGCCAGGACGACAAAAACTAGGTTGAATGCTTAACTACAGCAACGCGAAGTACCACTGTTCGCCCTGGAGGACCTTCTGCTGACTGCCACTTGAAAATGGGAATTCAGACTTAATGCCTTCTGAAGATCCAAGCCTTGTTCTTTCCAGCAGACGCTTCACTACAATAGTGCGTTCCCTGTTGCTCTGCTTCTTCCCATGTGTAAGTACAGATACGCGTCGTGGATCGTCTTGCATCACAAGAGATTCGGGGACAGTTGCTGCACTTGTTTTAACTCTGTCCACCTCTTCCGAGCACTCAACGTACGCTAAAAGGTTCCACTGCAAACTACAGCGGTCCGGAGGCCAGTTGCTGAGCTACTTTGTCTAGAAGCTTGGGGTTTTGTGTGCCGTGCTGTCTGCGTGCATATATATAATGGATGGATGGCGACATATCGGCCGTTGACGAGAGAACGGTGGTTTGTAGGGCTACTACCAGAAACAGGTAGTATACTTTAGCAAAGTATTGAGGACTTAAAAAGGACAATACGCCGGTGTCTCTCTGCTTCCGGCATTTTCCTTTCTTCTTTTAAATATCCAACGGCACATGATTTTCCCACTACAGAAAGCACCAGCAGCCACACGGTAGCAGAGTCGCCACACACGCCGCGCTCCAAAAACTGAGACGCCACGAGAACGGACGCCCCAACAAAGTCCTCGATGAAGTAAGATAGACACTGTACAGCTTAGTGGACACGATTGAGCAGGTTTCATTTTACTTGAGTACATACCACAAAGCCATTAGCAGGCGGATGTACAAAAATGACACACACGTAATCATTTGATAACAGGTCAGTACGGATATTTATGAATCAACATAGTTGGGCCAAACTGTGCGACAGAGTATAGTCTCCTTTTGCCAGCTAACTTGGGCATGGTTATCGCCTTTGGGATCAAATCCTCAAACGTCGTCGCGTACCCCGGCCTGAATCTTCTGGACGCTGTTCCGAAGCAGGGCCTGTTGGTCAACAGGGCAAGGGCAAGTTGGAAACAGAATTCGTTGACCACCACCAGAGTTTGCAGAGAGTGACGCACACCCCTTTGTTCGTGGTGGAGTTATGCCATCAACAAAATACCACGTAACAATATTCAAGGAAAGGGTAAGATATCCAGTGTGGAAAATGTCAAAGAGTTTAGACACATCAAGTCGGTAATGCTAGGATGCACTGTCTGCTGTGCTATTTTTGACCAGAAAGTTTCGTCGCTCAGCTTGTGTTTTCACAGTGACTGAAAAACATCTTTTGTGCCACCACTTTGCACGAGAAGAATTAATGCATAAAGTGGACGGTTCAGTCGTCTCTACAGTTTGCAGGCAATGTATGAATGTATGAATGCAGGGCACCGGATTATGAAGGGAACA
>JAEOAE010002446.1:0-15174 GCA_036365155.1 Meriones psammophilus | reverse complement strand
AGTGCAATATGTCACTTTTCAGTTTTCCTGTATTCCTAATTGAGAGAGTGACACATGTGAATTCTGTTTACAAAGTAGTGCTTTGTGTTTATGTTCTTTCCTTGAAAACTCTGTTCTTGTTAGAAAAGTTTCCTACCTTGTCTCCTTGTTAGAACAAGCATAGGGTTAGGGTCTGGGTAGGATTAGGGTTAGGTTAGGCTAGGCTAGGTTAGGATTAGGCTAGTGTTTAGGTTAGGCCACGCTAATGTAGGGCTAGGCTTAGCTAGGAAGAAAGGTCATATGGCCAGGGCTAGTGCTAGGGCTATGAACCCGGTTAGGCAGTGCTAGGGCTACCGGTTAGGCTAGGTTAGGCTAGGGGTTATATCACTTTACAGTTTTCCTGTTATAATAATTGAAGGCCACAGGTCTGTGAATTAGTTTATAAAGTTGTGCTTTGTGTTTCTGTTCTTTCGATGAAAACTTTGTTTCTGTGCCCACGGTGCGAGATAACACTTTTCAGTTTTCCTGGTATTCCTAATTGAGCGAAAACACACATGTGATTCCGCTTAAAAGTAGTGCTTTTTTTCTTTCTTCATTGGAAACTTATTCCTGTGCTGGGTACAATGCGATATATCAATTTTCAGTTTTCTCCTGTATACCTAATTGAGCGAGTGACACATGTGATTTAGTTTACAAAGCAGTGCTTGTAGGAACAAGTTAGGTTAAGGTTCGTTAGTGTAAGCGGAGGTTAGGTTAGGTTAGGTTTAGTGTTAGGTTAGGGTTAGTGTTAGGTTATGATTAGTTTTAGGTTATATCACTTTTTAAGTTTTCGTGTTTTAATAATTGAACAGGCAACACGATGTGAATTAGTTTACAAAAGTTTTGTTTTAACGCTTCTGTTCTTTCATAGAAACATGTTCCTGTGTTCTACAGTGCAATATATCTCTTTTCGCGTTTTCCTGTATTCATATTGAGCTAGAGACACACATGTGATTTAGTTTACAAAGTACTGCTTTGCTTTTCTGTTCTTTCACTCAAACTTATTCCTGTGCTGTACAGTGCAATATATATCACTTTTCATTTTTCCTGTATTCCTAATTGAGCGAGTGACACACATGTGATTTAGTTTACAAAGTAGTGCTTTTGCTTTTCTGTTCATTCTTTGAAACTTGTTCCTGTGATACAGTGTTACTCACTTTTCAGTTTTCCTGTAATAATAATGAACAGTTACACGTGGTGTGAATTAGTTTGCAAAGTAGTGCTTGCTTTTTGTTCTTTGGTTGGAAACTTGTTCCTGTGCTGTACAATGCAATATATCACTTTTCAGTTTTCCAGCATTCCTAATTGAGCAAGTGACACGCGCAGGATTTAGTTTACAAAGCAGTGCTTTATGCTTATGTTCTTGGGTTGGAAATTTGTTCCTATTATAAAGAAGAAGGCTATGGTCTGGGTTAGGTAGGGTTAGGGTTAGGTTAGGTTAGGGTTAGGGGGTTAGGTGGTTAGTGCTAGTGCTAGGGTTATAGTTATTGTTAGGGGTGAGGGTTAGTTAGGGTTATAACACTTTCAGTTTTCCCTGTTATAATAATTGAACAGGCTTAAATGATGTGAATTAGTTTAAAAAGTTGTGCTTTGCATTTCTGTTCTTTCGATGAAAACTTGTTTCTTTTGATGTACAGTTCGATATATCACTTTTCAGTTTTCCTGTATTCCTAATTGAGTGAGCGACACACATGTACTGTATTTTAAAAAGTTGTGCTGTGCTTTTCTGTTCATTTGTTGGAAACTTGTTCCTTGTTAGGAACAAGTTAGTGTTAGGGTTAGTGCTAGAGTTACAGTTAGGTTAGGTAGGGTTAGGTTAGCTTAGGTTAGGCTAGGGGTTAGGTTAGGCTTGGGTTATATCACTTTTCAGTTTACCTGTTATAATAACTGAACAGGCATGCCACGCATGTGAATTAGTTTACATAGTAGTGCTTTATGCTTCTGTTTTTCTGTTGAAACTTGTTTCTGTGCTGTGCAGTGTGATATATCACTTTTCAGTTATCCTGTAATAATAATTAGAAGGGCAACACACATATGTGAAGTAGTTTACAAAGTTGTGCTTTTGTTTCTGTTCTTGATGGAAAGTTGTTTCTGTGCCATATAGTGCGTAGATAACACTTTCAGTTATCCTGTATTCGATTGAGCAAGCTACACACATGTTATTCCGCTTAAAAGTAGTGCTTTGCTTTTCTGTTCTTTCGTTGGAAACTTGTTCCTGTGCTGTATAGTGTGTTATATCACTTTCAGTTTTCCTGTTATAATAATTGAATAGGCGACACACATGTGAATTAGTTTACAAAGTAGTGCTTTGCTTTTCTTGTTCTTTCATTGAAACTTGTTCCTGTGCTGGTACAGTGCAATATGTCACTTTTCAGTTTTCCTGTATTCCTAATTGAGAGAGTGACACACATGTGAATTTGTTTACAAAGTAGTGCTTTGTGTTTATGTTCTTTCCTTGGAAACTTGTTCTGTTAGGAACAAGTTTCCTACCTTGTTCCTATTAGGAAAGAAGGCCTAGGCTCTGGGCCAGGATAGGGTTAGGGCTAGGGCTAGGATTAGGCTAGTGCCTAGGCCAGGCCACGCGCATGGCAGGGCTAGGTTTAGGTTAGGCTAGGGTTAGGCTTATGGTTAGGCCAGTGCCAGGCTATGGTCTCGGCTAGGCTAGTGCCAGGCTACCGGTTAGGTTAGGTTAGCTAGGGTATATCACTTTACAGTTTTCCCTGTTATAATAATTGAAGGGGCGACAGGTCTGTGAATTAGTTTATAAAGTTGTGCTTTGTGTTTCTGTTCTTTCTCGATGAAAACTTGTTTCTGTGCCTTACGGTGCGAGATAACACTTTTCAGTTTTCCTGTATTCCTAATTGAGCGAGCGACACATGTGATTCCGCTTAAAAGTAGTGCTTTTCTTTTCTTCTTTCATTGGAAACTTATTCCTGTGCTGTACAATGCGATATATCAATTTTCAGTTTTCCTGTATACCTAATTGGAGCGAACGGACACACATGTGATTTAGTTTACAAAGTAGTGCTTTGTAGGAACAAGTTAGGGTTAAGGTTCGCTAGTGTAAGCGGAGGGTTAGGTTAGGTTAGTTTAGTGTTAGGGTTAGGTTAGTGTTAGGTTATGATTAGTTTTAGGTTATATCACTTTTAAGTTTTCGTGTTTTAATAATTGAACAGGCAACACGTGATGTGAATTAGTTTACAAAGTTTTGTTTTACGCTTCTGTTCTTTCATAGAAACATGTTCCTGTGTTCTACAGTGCAATATATCTCTTTCGCTTTTCCTGTATTCCATATTGAGCGAGAGACACACATGTGATTTAGTTTACAAAGTACTGCTTTGCTTTTCTGTTCTTTCGCTCAAACTTATTCCTGTGCTGTACAGTGCAATATATCACTTTTCATTTTTCCTGTATTCCTAATTGAGCGAGTGACACACATGGGATTTAGTTTACAAAGTAGTGCTTTGCTTTTCTGTTCATTCTTTGAAACTTGTTCCTGTGCGATACAGTGTTATATCACTTTTCAGTTTTCCTGTTATAATAATTGAACAAGTTTACAAGTATGTGAATTAGTTTACAAAGTAGTGCTTTGCTTTTTTGTTCTTTGGTTGGAAACTTGTTCCTGTGCTGTACAATGCAATATATCACTTTTCAGTTTTCCAGTATTCCTAATTGAGCAAGTGACACACCGCAGATTTAGTTTACAAAGTAGTGCTTTATGCTTATGTTCTTGGGTTGGAAATTTGTTTCTCATTAGGAAGAATTTAGGTTATGGTCTAATTAGGTAGGTTAGGTTAGGTTAGGGTTAGGTTAGGGTTAGGTGGTTAGGTGTTAGTGTTAGGGCTATAGTTATTGTTAGGGTGAGGGTTAGGGTTAGGTTATAACACTTTCAGCTTTCCTGTTATAATAATTGAACAGGCTACACGTATGTGAATTAGTTTAAAAAAAAAAAAAAAAATTTCTGTTCTTTCGATGAAAACTTGTCTTTGATGTACAGTTCGATATATCACTTTTCAGTTTTCCTGTATTCCCATTGAGTGAGCGACACACATGTACTGTATTTTAAAAAGTTGTGCTGTGCTTTTCTGTTCATTTGTTGGAAACTTGTTCCTGTTAGGAACAACATGTACTTAGTGTTAGGTTAGTGCTAGAGTTACAACAAATAGGTTAGGTAGGTTAGGTTAGGGTTAGGTTAGGTTAGGTTAGGTTAGGGTTTGGGGTTATATCACTTTTCAGTTTACCTGTTATAATAATTGAACAGGCGCCATGATGTGAATTAGTTTACATAGTAGTGCTTTTATGCTTTCTGTTTTTCTGTTGGAAACTTGTTTCTGTGCTGTGCAGTGTGATATATCACTTTTCAGTTATCCTGTAATAATAATTAGAAGGGCAACACATATGTGAAGTAGCTTACAAAGTTGTGCTTTTTGTTTCTGTTCTTGGATGGAAAGTTGTTTCTGTGCCATAGTAGTGCGAGATAACACTTTTCAGTTATCCTGTATTCCGAATTGAGCAAGTTTACACACATGTTATTCCGCTTAAAAGTAGTGCTTTGCTTTTTCTGTTCTTCTCGCTGAAACTTGTTCCTGTGCTGTACAGTGTGTTATATCACTTTTCAGTTTTCCTGTTATAATAATTGAATAGGCTACACACATGTGAATTAGTTTACAAAGTAGTGCTTTGCTTTTCGGTTCTTTCATTGGAAACTTGTTCCTGTGCTGTACAGTGCAATATGTCACTTTTCAGCTTTCCTGTATTCCTAATTGAGAGAGACACACATGTGAATTTGTTTACAAAGTAGTGCTTTGTGTTTATGTTCTTTCCTTGGAAACTTGTTCTTGTTAGAATGTTTCCTACCTTGTTCTTTGTTAGGAACAAGTTAGGTTAGGGCCTGGGGTTAGGATAGGTTAGGTTAGGCATAGGTTAGGCTAGGCCAGGATTAGGTTAGTGTTTAGGTTAGGTTACGCTAAGGCAGGGTTAGGCTTTAGGTTAGGGTTAGGCCAGGTTTATGGTTAGGCTAGTGTTAGGCTATGGTCCGGTTAGGTTAGTGTTAGGCTACTGCCAGGCTTAGGTTAGGCCAGGCTATATCACTCTTTACAGCTACAGCCTTTCCTGTTATAATACTTGAAGGGGCGACAGGTCTGTGAATTAGTTTATAAAGTTGTGCTTGTGTTTCTGTTCTTTCGATGAAAACTTGTTTCTGTGCCTTACGGTGCGAGATAACACTTTTCAGTTTTCCTGTATTCCTAATTGAGCGAGCGACACACATGTGATTCCGCTTTAAAAGTAGTGCTTTTCTTTTCTTTCTTTCATTGGAAACTTATTCCTGTGCTGTACAATGCGATATATCAATTTTCAGTTTTCCTGTATACCTAATTGAGCGAAAGACACACATGTGATTTAGTTTACAAAGTAGTGCTTTGTAGGAAACAAGTTAGGGTTAAGGTTCAAGTAGTGTAAGCGGAGGGTTAGGTTAGGTTAGGTTTAGTGTTAGGGGGTTAGGGTTAGTGTTAGGTTATGATTAGTTTTAGGTTATATCACTTTTTAAGTTTTCGTGTTTTAATAATTGAACAGGCAACACGTATGTGAATTAGTTTACAAAGTTTTGTTTTACGCTTTCTGTTCTTTCATAGAAACATGTTCCTGTGTTCTACAGTGCAATATATCTCTTTTCGCTTTTCCTGTATTCCATATTGAGCGAGAGACACACATGTGATTTAGTTTACAAAGTACTGCTTTGCTTTTCTGTTCTTTCGTCAAACTTATTCCTGTGCTGTACAGTGCAATATATCACTTTTCATTTTTCCTGTATTCCTAATTGAGCGAGTGACACACATGTGATTTAGTTTACAAAGTAGTGCTTTGCTTTTCTGTTCATTCTTGGAAACTTGTTCCTGTGCGATACAGTGTGTTATATCACTTTCAGTTTTCCTGTAATAATAATTGAACAAGTTTACACGATGTGAATTAGTTTACAAAGTAGTGCTTTGCTTTTTTTGTTCTTTGGTTGGAAACTTGTTCCTGTGCTGTACAATGCAATATATCACTTTTCAGTTTTCCAGTATTCCTAATTGAGCAAGTGACACACGTGGATTTAGTTTACAAAGTAGTGCTTTATGCTTATGTTCTTGGGTTGGAAATTTGTCTCATTAGGAAGAAGTTAGGTTATGGTTCGGGTTAGGTAGGGTTAGGTTAGGGTTAGGTTAGGTTAGGTTAGGTGGTTAGTAGTAGTGTTAGGTTATAGTTATTGTTAGGGGTGAGGGTTAGGTTAGGTTATAACACTTTTCAGTTTTCCTGTTATAATAATTGAACAGGCTACACGATGTGAATTAGTTTAAAAAAGTTGTGCTTTGCATTTCTGTTCTTCGATGAAAACTTGTTTCTTTGATGTACAGTTCGATATATCACTTTTCAGTTTTCCTGTATTCCCAATTGAGTGAGCTTACACACATGTACTGTATTTTAAAAAAGTTGTGCTGTGCTTTTCTGTTCATTTGTTGGAAACTTGTTCCTGTTAGGAAACAAGTTAGTGTTAGGTTAGTGTTAGAGTTACAGTTAGGTTAGGTAGGGTTAGGTTAGGCTTAGGTTAGGTTAGGGTTAGGTTAGGTTTGGGTTATATCACTTTTCAGTTTACCTGTTATAATAATTGAACAGGCGCCACGATGTGAATTAGTTTACATAGTAGTGCTTATGCTTCTGTTTTTCTGTTGGAAACTTGTTTCTGTGCTGTGCAGTGTGATATATCACTTTTCAGTTATCCTGTAATAATAATTAGAAGGGCAACACATATGTGAAGTAGTTTACAAAGTTGTGCTTTTTGTTTCTGTTCTTGGATGGAAAGTTGTTTCTGTGCCATATAGTGCGTAGATAACACTTTTCAGTTATCCTGTATCCTGAATTGAGCAAGCGACACACATGTTATTCCGCTTAAAAGTAGTGCTTTGCTTTTCTGTTCTTTCGTTGGAAACTTGTTCCTGTGCTGTACAGTGTGTTATATCACTTTTCAGTTTTCCTGTTATAATAATTGAATAGGCTTACACACATGTGAATTAGTTTACAAAGTAGTGCTTTGCTTTTTGGTTCTTTCATTGGAAACTTGTTCCTGTGCTGTACAGTGCAATATGTCACTTTTCAGTTTTCCTGTATTCCTAATTGAGAGAGTGACACATGTGAATTTGTTTACAAAGTAGTGCTTTGTGTTTATGTTCTTTCCTTGGAAACTTGTTCTTGTTAGAATAAGTTTCCCACCTTGTTCCTGTTAGGAACAAGCTAGGTTAGGCTCTGGGGTTAGGATAGGCTTAGGTTAGGGTTAGGTTAGGCTAGATTAGGTTAGTGTTTAGGTTAGGGCCACGCTAAGGTAGGGCTAGGCTTAGGTTAGGCTAGGGTTAGGCTTATGGTTAGGCTAGTGTTAGGGTTATGGTCTGGTTAGGTTAGTGTTAGGCTACCGGTTAGGTTAGGGTTAGGCTAGGGTTATATCACTTTACAGTTTTCCTGTTATAATAATTGAAGGGGCGACAGGTCTGTGAATTAGTTTATAAAGTTGTGCTTTGTGTTTCTGTTCTTTCGATGAAAACTTGTTTCTGTGCCTTACGGTGCGAGATAACACTTTTCAGTTTTCCTGTATTCCTAATTGAGCGAGCGACACACATGTGATTCCGTTTAAAAGTAGTGCTTTTCTTTTCTTTTCTTTCATTGGAAACTTATTCCCAGTGCTGTACAATGCGATATATCAATTTTCAGTTTTCCTGTATACCTAATTGAGCGAGTGACACACATGTGATTTAGTTTACAAAGTAGTGCTTTGTAGGAAACAAGTTAGGTTAAGGTTCCGGGTTAGTGTAAGCGGAGGGTTAGGTTAGGTTAGGTTTAGTGTTAGGGTTAGGTTAGTGTTAGGTTATGATTAGTTTTAGGTTATATCACTTTTAAGTTTTCGTGTTTTAATAATTGAACAGGCAACACGATGTGAATTAGTTTACAAAGTTTTGTTTTTACGCTTTCTGTTCTTTCATAGAAACATGTTCCTGTGTTCTACAGTGCAATATATCTCTTTTCGCTTTTCCTGTATTCCATATTGAGCGAGAGACACACATGTGATTTAGTTTACAAAGTACTGCTTTGCTTTTCTGTTCTTTCGCTCAAACTTATTCCTGTGCTGTACAGTGCAATATATCACTTTTCATTTTTCCTGTATTCCTAATTGAGCGAAAGTGACACATGTGATTTAGTTTACAAAGTAGTGCTTTGCTTTTCTGTTCATTCTTTGGAAACTTGTTCCTGTGCGATACAGTGTGTTATATCACTTTTCAGTTTTCCTGTAATAATAATTGAACAAGTTTATTACGATGTGAATTAGTTTACAAAGTAGTGCTTTGCTTTTTTGTTCTTTGGTTGGAAACTTGTTCCTGTGCTGTACAATGCAATATATCACTTTTCAGTTTTCCAGTATTCCTAATTGAGCAAGTGACACACGTAGGATTTAGTTTACAAAAGTAGTGCTTTGGCGCTTATGTTCTTGGGTTGGAAATTTGTTCCTATTAGGAAGAAGTTAGGTTATGGTTCGGTTAGGTAGGGTTAGGTTAGGGTTAGGTTAGGTTAGGGTTAGTGGTTAGTGTTAGTGTTAGGGTTATAGTTATTGTTAGGGTGAGGGTTAGGTTAGGTTATAACACTTTCAGTTTTCCTGTTATAATAATTGAACAGGCTACACGTATGTGAATTAGTTTAAAAAGTTGTGCTTTGCATTTCTGTTCTTTCTTCATGAAAACTTGTTTCTTTGATGTACAGTTCGATATATCACTTTTCAGTTTTCCTGTATTCCTAATTGAGTGAGCGACACACATGTACTGTATTTTAAAAAGTTGTGCTGTGCTTTTCTGTTCATTTGTTGGAAACTTGTTCCTGTTAGGAACAAGTTAGTGTTAGGTTAGTGTTAGAGTTACAGTTAGGTTAGGTAGGGTTAGGTTAGGCTTAGGTTAGGTTAGGTTAGGTTAGGTTTGGGTTATATCACTTTCAGTTTACCTGTTATAATAATTGAACAGGCGCCAATGTGATGTGAATTAGTTTACATAGTAGTGCTTTATGCTTCTGTTTTTCTGTTGGAAACTTGTTTCTGTGCTGTGCAGTGTGATATATCACTTTCAGTTATCCTGTAATAATAATTAGAAGGGCAACACATATGTGAAGTAGTTTACAAAGTTGTGCTTTTGTTTCTGTTCTTGATGGAAAGTTGTTTCTGTGCCATATAGTGCGTAGATAACACTTTTCAGTTATCCCAGTATTCGGAATTGAGCAAGCTTACACACATGTTATTCCGCTTAAAAGTAGTGCTTTGCTTTTCTGTTCTTTCTCGTTGGAAACTTGTTCCTGTGCTGTACAGTGTGTTATATCACTTTTCAGTTTTCCTGTTATAATAATTGAATAGGCGACACACATGTGAATTAGTTTACAAAGTAGTGCTTTGCTTTTCGGTTCTTTCATTGGAAACTTGTTCCTGTGCTGTACAGTGCAATATGTCACTTTTCAGTTTTCCTGTATTCCTAATTGAGAGAGTGACACACATGTGAATTTGTTTACAAAGTAGTGCTTTGTGTTTATGTTCTTTCCTGGAAACTTGTTCTTGTTTGGAACAAGTTTCCTACCTTGTTCTTGTTAGAAACAATTTAGGTTAGGCTTGGGTTAGGTTAGGGCTAGGTTAGGTTAGGCTAGGTTAGGCCAGGATTAGGCCAGTGTTTAGGCCAGGCTACGCTAGGGTTAGGGTTAGGCTTAGGTTAGGGTTAGGTTAGGTTTTATGGTTAGGCTAGTGTTAGGCTATGGTTAGGTTAGGCTAGTGTTAGGCTAAACGTTAGGTTAGGTTAGGCTAGGGTTATATCAGTTTACAGTTTTCCTGTTATAATAATTGAAGGGGCTACAGGTCTGTGAATTAGTTTATAAAGTTGTGCTTTGTGTTTCTGTTTTTCTTTGAAAACTTGTTTCTGCAGTACAGTGCAAGATATCACTTTTCCCTTTCCTGTATTCCTAATTGAGCAAGCGCACACATGTGACTTAGTTTAAAATAGTGCTTTTCTTTTCTTCTTCTCATTGGAAACTTGTTCCTGTGCTGTACAGTGTGATATATCACTTTTCAGTTTTCCTGTTATAATTATTGAACGAGTGACATGTATGTGAATTAGTTTTCAAAAGTAGTGCTTTTGGAACAAGTTCTGTTCTTTCGATGGAAAATTGTTTTAGTGCCTTAGTGTGTGAGATGACAGGTTTGATTAGTTTCCTGGTTATATCACTTGAAAGTTTTCCTGTTTAACATTGAACAGGCAACACGTAAATGTTGTGCTTTGCTTTTCTGTTCTTCATTCGAAACATTGTTCCTGTGTTCTACAATGCAATATATCAATTTTCACTTTTCCTGTATTCCATATTGAGCAAGAGACACACATGTGACTTAGTTTACAAAGTAGTGCTTTGCTTTTCTGTTCTTTCTGCTGGAAACTTGTTCCTGTTAGGAAACAATTACGTTAGGGCTAGAGTTACTTTTCATTTTTCCTGTATTCCTTAGTTGAGCGGTTACACATGTGAGAATTAGGTTAGGTTAGGGTTAGTGCTTTGGTTTTTCTGTTCATTCTTGGAAACTTGTTCCTATGGTTACAGTGTGTTATATCACTTTCAGTTTTCCTGTTATAATAATTGAACAGGCGACACTTATGTGAATTAGTTTACAAAAGTTGTGCTTTGCTTTTCTGTTCTTTGGATGGAAACTTGTTCCTGTGGCATACAGGGCAAGATGACACTTTTCAGTTTTCCAGTATTCCTAATTGAGCAAACCACACACGTGTGATTTAGCTTAAAAGTAGTTTGTTGCTTTTCTGTTCTTTGTTGGAAACTTTTTCTGTGCTGTATGGTGCGAAGATCACTTTTCAGTTTTCCTGGTTTCCCAATATTTGAGCCAACACACATGTTCTTTAGTTTACAAAATAGTGCTTTTTGCTTTTCTTTTTCTTTGATTCAAACTTGTTCCTGAGGGTTAGGTTAGGATATATCACTTTTCAGTTTTTCTGTTATAATAATTGAACAGGCTGACACACATGTGACTTAGTTTACAAAGTTGTGCTTTGTGCTTGTTCTTTCGATTGAAACGTGTTCCTGTGCCGGACAGTGCGAGATTACACTTTTCAGTTTTCCTGTATTCCTAATTGAGCGACCGACACACATGTGATTCCGCTTAAAAGTAGTGCTTTGCTTTTCTGTTCGCCTTGGAAACTTGTTCCTCTGCTGTACAGTGTGTTATATCACTTTTCAGTTTTCCTCTATTCCTAATTGAACAAGTGACACACATGTGATTTAGTTTACAAAGTAGTGCTTATGCTTCTGTTCTTTTTCATTGGAAACTTGTTCCCTGTTAGGAACAAGTTAGGGCTTAGGTTTAGGTTAGGTTAGGATTAGTGTTAGGTTAGGTTAGGGTTAGGTTAGTGTTAGTGTTAGGGTTAGGTTACGGGTTAGCGCTATGGTTAGGTTAGGTTAGTCTTATATCACTTATCAGTTTTCCTGTTATATTAACTGAACAGGTCACACGTGTGTGAATTAGTTTACAAAGTTGTACTTTTATGCTTCTGTTCTTTCGATGGAAACTTGTTTCTGTGCCATACAGTGCAAGATAACACTTTTCAGTTTTTGTGTTTTCCTAATTGAGCAAGTGGCACACATGTGATTTGGATTACAAACGAGCTTTTTATGCTTATATTCTTTAGTTGGAAACTTTTTCCTGTTAGGAACATTCCAACCCCCACCCAATCTTAAAATAAGAAAAGGCAGAAGAAACCCAGGGTAATAAGCCATCTGTGGGCTTATGAATCCACTCGAGTAGAATTAGTGGTCATCCTCGCCGCCTCTGACTCTTCAAGTGGTAGCAGGTGTATATGTTAAAAGATCATCTTCAGCTGTCACCAGCTTTCAAGGCGAGGCGCCCGGTATCCAGAATGGATTGTTTTCTTCCTGTGGGAAAACACAAACAGCTCCCCTGGATCTTATTAAGATAGATCCGGTTTTCCATTGACCAGTTAAGACATCCTTCCATTTGATCATTTCCTTGGGCCTATTAGGCCCTAAGCAGTGGCGATCAGCCACGAATGGCCTTGACTGTCCAAATTCAAAAATTGAGGTGAAGAGTGCCAAGGAAACGGTCACTGTGGGCACTGAGGGCAGAGCCTCCTGACTCTCCCTTTGTTTTATTAAGTAGGATTTTAGGGTGCGTGAGCATGTTTAATAATACCCTGACTTTGAGGGTTATATGGGAGACCCGTTAGATGGGTCACTTTTTATTGATGACAAACTGTCCAAATTTTTCAGAAGTATAGGCCGCCCATTGTCAGTTTTAGAATTTTGGGCTTTCCCAGGCACTCCATGCCTCTAGGCAATGTTGAATAACATGGGCTGCCTTTTCTCCAGTCAGGGGAGAAGCAAACACAACTCCAGAGCAAGTATCAACAGAAACATGCAAATATTGAAGTTTACCAAAAATGAAATGTGAGTAACATCCATCTGCCACACTTGTAGTGGACGGATTCCTCTGGGATTAATCCCAACATGAGGCATAGGTAAGAACTGACAACAATTTTGACATTGGGTAACAATATTCTAGCGCCTTTTTCTAGTTATGTCAAATCCATGACGAGTGACTCAGCTGTAACATGAAAACTTTTTATGAAAATCTTGAGCAATTCTAAATTTGAATTAATGTTAGGTTAGGTTAGGTTAGGTTAGGTTAAAGAAAGGCCAGTTAGGCTAGGTTAGGCCAGGCCTATAATTAGGTTTAGGGTTAGGTTAGAGGGTTAGGTTAGTTAGAGAGTGAGGGTTAGGCTATCGTTAGGGGTTAGGTTAGGGCTCTGGGGTTTAGTGTTAGGGCTTGTGGTTAGGGGTTAGGTTAGTGTTTGGGGCTAGGTTAGGCTAGAGGGCTTAGGATTAGGATTAGAGGGTTAGGCTAGGCTAGGCTAGGCTGGGCTTAGGCTGTGTCTGGGGGGGTCAGTGTTAGGTTAGTGTTAGGGTTAGGGGCCAGGCTAGGGCCAGGAGTTAGGCTAGAGTTAGGATAGGCTAGGCTAGGGTGGGTTAGGTTAGGCTAATGGGCCACGGCCAGGCTAGGCTTAGGTCTCAGCGTCAGGTCAGGTCAGAGTCAGGCTAGCGCTAGGGGGGATAGGGTTAGTGTTAGGGTTAGGCTAGGCTTAGGTTAAAGCCAGGGCTAGGCTAGGATTACGTGTTAGGGTTAAGTTTAGGGCTAGGTTTAGGGTTAGGAGCAGGCTAGGCTAGTGTGTTGCGGCTAGGTTAGGCTAGGTCAGGTCAGGTTAGGTTTAGGTCTAGGGCTAGGGTAGGGCTGGGCTGGGGCTGGGGCCTGAGGCCAGGGCTGGAGCCAGGGCCAGGGGGCTATGGCTATGGCTAGGGGGCTAGGAGGCCAGGGCTTGGGCTAGGGGCCAGGGGGGCCAGGGGGGCCAGGCCAGTAGACTAGGGTAGGTGCTAGGGGCCAGAGCTGGGGCCAGGACTAGGACTAGGCTAGGGGGCCAGGCCAGTGCCAGAGGGCTAGGGGCTATGGGGTTATGGACTAGGGGCTAGTGCTAGTGCCAGGTGGCTAGGGCTGGGTCTAGGGGGATAGGGCTAGGGGGCCAGGGCCAGGGCTGAGGCTATTGGGCTTGGGGGCTAGGCCAGGCCTGGTGCTAGGCTAGGCTAGGCTAGGGGCCAGGTGGCGCCAGGGGCCAGGGCCAGGGCTGGGGCTAGGTGCTAGTGCTAGGGGGGAGGACCAGGTCTAGGACTAGGGGCCAGGGGCCAGGGGGGATAGGCGGCCAGGGTGCCAGGAGGCTAGGCTAGGGCGAGGGCTAATGCTAGGGGCTAGGGCAAGGGGGGGCTGGCGGCCAGGTTAGGGGACTAGGGCCAGGGCTTAGGCCAATAGGGTTAGGCCTAGGTTACGGGCCAAGGGTTAGGGTCAAGGGTCAGTGCCAGGGTCATGGTCAGGGCCAGGACCAGTGCCGCCAGGGCCAGGCCAGGGCTGCCACCAGGAACAGGGATGCCAAGGCCAGGGCCCGGGCTGTCGGGCCAGGGGCCAGGGCAGTCTGGGGTCAGGCCACGGCTGTCAGGGTCAGGGTCAGGGCTGTCAGTGTTAGGCAGTGTTAGGGTTAGGGTTAGAGTTAGGGTTAGGTTAGAGGGTCAAAGGTTAGGGTCAAGGGTCAAGAGCCAGGCCAGGGCCACGCTGCCAGTCCCAGGGCCAGGATAGGGCCACAAGGGCTGCCAGGCCAGGGCCGCCAGGGCTATCAGGGCGATGGCCAGGGGCTGCCAGGCCAGGAATGTTAGATTCAGGCCAGGGCTGCTCAGATCAGGGCCAGGATGTCACGGTCAGGCCAGGGGCTGTCTGCCGGCCAGGGCCAGGCTGTCAGGCCAGGGTATCGCCATCAGGCCAGGGGCCAGGGCTGTCAGGCCAGGGCCCGGCTGTCACGCCAGGGCCAGGGCTGTCAGGGTCAGGCCAGGGCTGTCAGGGTCAGGGGCCAGGTCTGTCAGGGTGCTGGAAGCCGCTGATTTCTCTGGCCGGGCAGAAACGCACGCAGACACAAGGGTCCTTCCGCAATAAGCCTTTATTACAGTCAATCGATGAAAGGAGAGGAGAGCTGGCCCAGCCACCTGTGGTCATGGGTGGCGCTGCATTGGTTATTGACACCGCTGGTATCCTGATGCCGCGCCAGGGCGGGAAAGCCCTGCCGGGAGAGGGGGAGGAGGAGAGGGAGGAGAGTGCCAGGGGCCCAGAAGTGGCGCTGTTTATAAGGCCTGGTCGCACCTAAGTGATGTGTCAATACCCTGATTGGCTGCTCACTCTGATGACTTGGGCCCAGCGTGCTTAGCTTGCTTACGCACCTTGGCAAACTGTGCATGTGTACTGGAGGGTTTTTTTACAGTTTTGAGGGCAAATGTCAGCGCCACCTAGTGGCATCAGAGTCTCAGCTCTCCACATCCCCTTTGTTTTAATAAATGAAAACTGCCTTAAAGCCTATAAGCTGGCACAAGAGAGCCCTAAGCTCGATCAAGCGAGCCCTTCTTTGGGGAGTAAGCATCAAGAGTTTTTAGATTACTCACCCCACCAGGTGCAATGCAGACAAGTCCTCTGGGTGCAGGGGCTAAGGGAGAAGATCAAAAAGG
>JAEOAE010000797.1:0-10217 GCA_036365155.1 Meriones psammophilus | reverse complement strand
TTCAGGTTTCCGTTATAATAATTGAACAGGCGACACATCTCTGAATTAGTTTACAAAGTTGTGCTTTTGCTTTTCTGTTCTTTCTCGATGGAAACTTGTTTCTGTGCCTTTATAGTGCAGATAACACTTTTCAATTTTCCTGTATTCCTAATTGAGCGAGCGACACACATGTGATTCCGCTTAACAGTAATGCTTTGCTTTTCTGTTCTTTTGTTGGAAACTTATTCCTGTGCTGTACAGTGCATTTTATCACTTTTAAGTTTTCCTGTATTCCTAATTGAGCAAGTGACACACATGTGATTCCTTTTTAAAAGTAGTGCTTTTTCTCCTCTGTTCTTTGTTCGAAACTTGTTCCTGTGCTGTGTGCTTTATATCACTTTCAGTTTTCCTGTATTCCTAATTGAGCGAGTGGCACACATGTGATTTAGTTTACAAAAGTAGTGCTTATGCTTTTTCTTTTTTGGAAACTTGTTCCTGTTGCGAACAAGTTAGGTTATTATTAGGTTACGGCTATGGTTAGGGTTAGGTTAGGTAAGGTTAGTGTTAGGTTATGGTTGGTGTTAGGTTGGTGGTTAGGCTTAGGTTAGCTTAGGCTTAGGTTAGGTTAGGGCTTAGGTAAGGGTTAGGTTATATCACTTTTCAGTTTTCCTGTCATAATAATTGAACAGGCGCATACCTAATGTGAATTAGTTTACAAAGTTGTGCTATGCTTCTGTTCTTCGATGAAAACTTGTTTTCTTTGCCATACAATTCGATTTATTGCTTTTCAGTTTCCCAGTATTCCTAATTGAGTGATCGACACACATGTGATTTAGTTTACAAAGTAGTGTTTTATGCTTGTTCTTCTGTTGGAAACTTGATTCTGTGCTGTACAGTGTGATATATCACTTTTTTCCCTGTTATAATAATTAAAACAGAAAACACGTATGTGAATTGTTTTACAAAGATGTGCTTTATGCTTGTTCTTTGATGGAAATTTGTTCCTGTGCAGTACAGTTCAATATATCACTTTTCAGTTTTCCTGTTATAATAATTGAACGGGCGACACGTGATGTGAATTAGTTTACAAAATAGTGCTTTGTGTTTCTTTTGGATTTAAAATTGGTTCTTGTGCCGGGACAGCAAAGCGAGATAACACTTTTCAGTTTTTCCTGTATTCTAATTGAGGGAGCGACACACATGTGATTCCTCTAAAAGTAGGGCTTTGTTTTTCTGTTCTTTCGCTCAAACTTGTTCCTTTGCTGTACAGTGCTATATCACTTTCAGTTTTCCTGTATTCCTAATTGAGCGAGTGGGCACATGTGATTTAGTTTACAAAAGCAGTTAGGTTAGGTTAGGTTAGGTTAGGTTAGGGGGGTTATAGTTAGGGTTTAGGTTAGGTTAGGGTTATGGGCTTAGGTTAGGTTAGGGCTATATCACTTTTTAGTTTTCCTGTTATAATAATGAACAGGCACATGAATGTGATATGAATGTGCAAAGTTGTGCTTTATGTTTGTTCTTCTGTTGAAACTTGATTCTGTGCTGTACAGTGTGATATATCACTTTTCAGTTTTCCTGTTATAATAATTGAACGGGCGACATGTATGTGAATTAATTTACAAAGTTGTGCTTTGCTTTGTTCTTCTTTTGTTGGAAACTTGTTCCTGTTAGAAACAAGAAGAAGGTTAGGTTAGGTTAGGTTAGGTTAGGGTTACGTTAGGCTAGGGTGAGGTTAGGGTTAGGTACGATTAGGTTAGTGTTGGGCAAGTTAGGTTAGGTTAGGCTTAGGTTAGGGGTTAGGTTTATATCACTTTCAGGTTTCCTGTTATAATAACTGAACAGGCTTACATGAATGAATTAGTTTACAAAGATGTGCTTCGCTTGTTTCTTTCAATGCAAACTTGTTCCTGTGCTGTACAGTTTGTTATATCGCTTTTCAGTTTTCCTGTATTCTAATTGAGCAAGGGACACACATGTAATTTAGTTTACAATGTAGTGCTTTATGCTTGTTCTTCTGTTGGTAAATTGATTCTCTGCCGTACAGTTTGATATATCACTTTTCAGTTTTCCTGTTATAATAATTGAACGGGCAACACGATATGTGAATTAGTTTACAAAGTTGTGCTTTTGCTTTCTTTTCTTTCGATGGAAACATATTTCTGTGCTGTACAGTTCAATATATCACTTTTCAGTTTTCCCTCTTATAATAATTTAACGGGCGACACGTATGTGAATTAGTTCACAAAGTTGTGCTTTTAGTTTCTGTTTTTCGATGGAAGCAGGTTCCTTAAAAATACAGTCTGATATATCACTTTTCAGTTTTCCTGTTATGATAATTGAAAGGGCTTACACGTATGTGAATTAGTTTACAAAGTTGTGCTTTGTGTTTGTTCTTTTGATGAAAATTTTTTTTCTTGCAGTACATTTCGATATATCGCTTTTCAGTTTTCCAGTATTCCTAATTGAGCGAGAGACTATTGCATGTGATTTAGTTTACAAAGTAGTGCTTTTATGCTCATGTTCTTTCATTGAAACTTGTTCCCGGAACAACTTAGGTTATGGTTATGGTTAGGCTAACGCTAGGCTAGGTTAGTGTTAGGTTAGGGGCTTAGGTTAGGTTAGGTTATATCACTTTCAGTTTTCCTATTATAATAATTGAACCAGAGACATGAATGTGAATTCGCTTACAAAGTTGTGCTTTATGCTTGTTCTTTGATGAAAACTTGTTTCTTTGCTGTACATTTCGATATATCGCTTTTCAGTTTTCCTGTATTCCTAATTGAGGGAGTGATACACATGTGATTTAGTTTACAAAGTAGTGCTTATGCTTCTGTTCTTCTGTTGGAAACTTGATTCTGTGCTGTACAGTGTCATATATCACTTTCAGTTTTCCTGTTATAATAATTGAACGGGCGACACGTGATGTGAATTAGTTTTTACAAAGTAGTGCTTTGTATTTTCTTTTCGACGGAAACTTGTTTCTGTGCTGTACAGTGCGAGATAACACTTTTCAGTTTTCCTGTATTCCAATTGAGCAAGTGACACACATTTGATTCCGCTTAAAATTAGTGCTTTGCCTTTCTGTTCTTTGTTCGAACTGCTCCTGTGCTATAAGTGCGCTATATCACTTTTCAGTTTTTCTGTATTCCTAATTGAGGGTGGGCACACATGTGATTTATTTTACAAACTAGTGCTTTATGCTTATTTTCTTTTTGTTGGAAACTTTTCCTGTAAGGAACAAGAAAGTTAGTTAGGTTAGGTTAGGTTAGGTTAGGCAAAGGGTTATGGGGCCTAGGTTGGGACAGGGCTAGGGCTAGGGTTAGGAAAGAAATAGGTTAGGTTAGGGCTAGGTTAGGGTAGCAGTTAGCTAGGCTTAGGTTAGGCAGGCTTAAAGTTGAAAGCAGGATTAGGGTAATGTTAGGTTAGGTTAGTGTAGGTTAGAGTTAGGGCTTATGGTTAGGCTTAGGTTATATCACCTTCAGTTTTCCTGTTATAATAATGGAACCAGCGACACGTTATGTGAATTAGTTTACAAAAGTTGTGCTTATGCTTTCTTCTTTTCGATGGAAACTTGTTTCTGTGCCGCATAAATGTTATAACACTCCTTTCAGTTTTCCTGTATTCCTAATTGAGCGAAAGGGCAACATGTGATTTAGCTTGACAAATGTAGTGCTTTCTATGCTTATGTTCTTGTTGGAAACTTGTTCCTTTAGGAACAGAGATTAGTTTAGGGTTAGGTTAGGTTAGGTTAGGGGTAGTGTTAGGTTAGGAGGCTAGGTTAGGCTATGGCTAGGCTAGGTTTAGGATAGGGCCAGGTTAGGGCCAGGTTAGGTTGTAGGTAGGCAGCAGGGGTAGGGCCAAGTGTTGTGCTTGGGTTTAGGCCAGGGTTAGGTTAGGGCAGCAGCAGGGTTAGGGGCCAGGCAGGCTTAGGGTTGGCTTTTTGTTGCTAGGGTGTTAGGTTAGGTTAGGTTAGGTAGGCTTTAGGGCTTACACTTAGGTTATTGTTACATCCCTTTTCACTTTTCCTGTTATAATAATTGAACAGGCTTACACCGAATGTGAATTTGTTTACAACGCTGTGCTTTGTGTTTCTGTCCTTCGATGAAAACTTGTTTTTGCTGCACATTTCGATATATCGCTTCAGTTTTCCTGTATTCCCATTGAGCAAGTTTGAGGTCGCATGTGATTTAGCTTACAAAGTAGTGCTTATGCTTTCTTCTTCTGTTGGAAACTTGTTTCTGTGCTGTAAAGTGTGATACATCACTTTTCAGTTTTCCTGTTATAATTATTGAACGGGCGCATTACACGTATGTCAATTAGTTTACAAAGTTGTGCTTTGTGTTTCTGTTGTTTCGATGGAAACTTGTTTCTGTGCGGTACAGTAGATAATACTTTTCAGTTTTCCTGTATTCCTAATTGAGCCACCAACACACATGTGATTCCGCTAAAAGTAGTGCTTTGCTTTTCTGTTCTTTGTTCAAACTTGTTCCTGTGCTGCCACAGTGCTTATATCACTTTTCAGTGTTCCTGTATTCCTAATTGAGCAAGTGGCACACATGTGCTTTAGTTTACAAAGTAATGATTTGCGTTTATGTTCTTTGGTTGGAAACATGTTTCTGTTAGGAACAAATTAGGTTAGGTTTAGCGTTATGGTAAGGGCACGCTTAGGTTAAGGGTTAGGGTAGTGTTAGGTTAGGTTAGGGTTAGAGTTAGTGGTTAGGTTAGGTTAGCTTAGGGTAGGTTAGGGTTTAGGTTAAGGTTGCATCACATTTCAGTTTTCCTGTTATAATAATTGAAACCAGCTTAGGTCGATGTGAATTAGTTTACAAAGTTGCTTTTGCTTTTTTCTTTCGATGGAAACTTGTTTCTGTGCCCTACAGTGCGAGATAACACTTTTCAGTTTTCCTGAATTCACTAATTGAGAGAGACACACATGTCATTCCGTTAAATGTAGAGCTTTGCTTTTCTGTTCTTTCGCTCGAAAATTTTTCCTGTGCTGTACAGTGCATTATATCACTTTTCAGTTTTCCTGTATTCCTAATTGAGTGAGCGGCACACATGTGATTTAGTTTACAAAGTAGTGCTTTTTGTTTATTTTCTTTTCATTGGAAACTTTTTTCCTGTTAGAAACAAGTTAGGGTTAGGTTTAGGTTAGATTTAGGTTAGGGTAGGGTTAGGTTATGGTTAGGGTTAGCGAGGTTTAGGGTTAGGTTAGGTTAGTGTTAGGTTAGGTTTAGGGTTAGGTTAGGTGTGTTAGGCAGGGTAGGGGCCACGGTTAGGCTAGGGTTATATCACTTTTAGTTTTCCCTGTTACAATAATTATACTGACAACACGTGATGTGAATTAGTTTACAAAGCTGTGCTTTGTGTTTCTCTTCTTCTGATGGAAACATGTTTCTGTGCCGCATATGCAGAGATAATACATTTCAGTTTTCCTGTATTCTTAATTGAGCGAGCGACAACATGTCATCCGCTTAAAAGTAGTGCTTTGCTTTTCTCTTTTTGTTCGAAAACTTTCCTGTGCTGCGTACAGCGCTATATCACTTTTCAGTTTTCCTGTATTCCCAATTGAGCGAGTGGCACACATGAGATTTAGTTTACAAAGTAGTGCTTTGCATGCTTATGTTCTGCTTGAAACTTGTCCCTGTTAGAACAAGTTAGGTTAGGTTTAGGTTAGGTTCAGGTTAGGCTTACGTTTAGGGTGGTACAGGTTCAGGTTAGGGGTACATGCTGCTAGGTTATGTTTAGGTTAGGTAGGCTTAGGTTAGGTTAGGTTAGGGGGACAGGGCTTAGGTTAGGTTAGTGTTAGGGTAGGTTAGGGGCTTACTGTTGGGTTATTGTTACATAACTTTTCAGTTTTCCTCCTGTTATAATGAACAGGCAAATACGAATGTGAATTATTTTACAAAGTTGTGCTTATGGTCTGTTCTTCTATGGAAACTTGTTACTGTAGTGTACAGTCTGGATATATCACTTTTCAGTTTTCCTGTTATAATAATTGATAGGCGACATGTATGTGAATTAGGTTACAAAGTTGTGCTTTATGCTTATGTTCTTTCTCGATGGAAACAATTTTCTGTGGCATACAATGCGAGATAACACTTTTCAGTTTTCCTGTATTCCTAATAGAGAGAGAGACACATGTCATTCCGCTTAAAAGTAGAGCTTTGCTTTTTCTGTTCTTTCTTTGAAAATGTTTCTGTGCTGTACAGTGCTATATCACTTTTCAGTTTTCCTGTATTCCTACTGACCGAGTGGCACACATATGATTTAGTTTACAAAGTAGTGCTTTTTGTGCTTATGTTCTTGTTGGAAACTTGTTCCTGTTAGGAACAAATTAGGTTAGGTTTAGGTTAGGTAAGGGTAGGTTAGAAGTGTTAGGTAGGGTTTAGTGTTGTGTTAGGTTAGACTAGGCTTTAGGGCAGGGTTAGGTTTAGGTTAGTTAGGGTGGGTTTAGGTCTTACGTTAGGTTAGGTTAGGTTACATCACTTTTCAGTTTTCCTGTTATAATAATTGAACAGGCGACACGTAATGTGAATTTGTTTACAAAGTTGTGCTTTGTTTTTCTGTTCTTTCGATGAAAACTTGTTTCATTAAGGTACATTTCCGATATATCGCTTTTTCAGTTTTCCTGTATTCCTAATCGAGTAAGCTTAGACACATGTGAATTAGTTTACAAAGTAGTGCTTTGCCTTCTGTTCTTCTGTTGGAAACTTGGTTCTGTGCTGTACAGTGTGATATATCACTTTTCAGTTTTCCTGTTATAATAATTGAACCGCGACACGATGTGAATTAGTTTACAAAGTTGTGCTTTTATGCTTCTGTTCTTTTCTTTAAACTTCTTCCTGTGCTGTACATTCTTTGATATATCACTTTTCAGTTTTCCTGTTATAATAATTGAATGGGCGACACGTATGTGAATTAGTTTACAAAGTTGTGCTTTATGCTTCTGTTCTTTCTCTGATGGAAACATTTTTTGTGGTACACAGTGCGAGATAACACTTTTCAGTTTTCCTGTATTCCTACAGAGAGAGAGACACACATATCATTCTGTTTAAAAGTAGAGCTTTGCTTTTCTGTTCTTTCTTTGAAAAATTTTTCCAGTGCTGTACAGTGTGTTATATCTCTTTCAGTTTTCCTGTATTCCTAATTGAGTGAGTGGCACACATGTGGGATTTAGTTTACAAAGTAGTGCTTACGCTTATGTTCTTTTCTGAAAACTTGTTCCAGTTATGAACAAGAGGTTAGGTTTAGGGTTAGGTAAGAGGTTTTAGCTAGGGGTTAGTTAGTTAGGTTAGGTTAGGTGCAGGGTTAGGGTTAGGCCACGGTTAGGTTAGGGTTACATCACTTTTCAGTATTCCTGTTATAATAATTGAACAGGCGATTACCTAATGTGAATTTGTTTACAAAGTTGTGCTTTGTTTTTCTGTTCTTTCAATGAAAACTTGTTTCTTGTCACATATTTCGATATACCAGTTTTCCTGTATTCCTAATTGAGCAAGCGAGACACATGTGAATTAGTTTACAAAGTAGTGCTTTGCCTTTCTGTTCTGTTGTTGGAAACTTGTTTCAAAGCTGTACAGTGTGATATATCACTTTCAGTTTTCCTGTTATAATAATTGAATGGGCGACTGTGATGTGAATTAGTTTACAAACTTGTGCTTTGTGTTTCTGTTCTTTCATGGAAACTTGTTCCTGTGCTGTACAGTTCGAGATATCACTTTTCAGTTTTCCTGTCATAATAATTGAACGGATGATACGATGTCAATTAGTTTACAAAAAACTTGTGCTTTGTGTTTCTGTTCTTTCAATGGAAACATGTTTCTGTGCAGCACAGCAAAGTAGATAATACTTTTCAGTTTTCCTGTATTCCTAATTGAGCGAGTTGACACACATGTGATTCCGCTTAAAAGTAGTCCATTGCTTTTCTGTTCTTTGTTCAAAATTTTTCCTGTGTTGTACAGCATGCTATATCACTTCAGTTTTCCCTGTATTCCCAATGAGCAAGTGACACACATGTGATTTAGTTTACAAAGTAGTGCTTTGCTTTTCTGTTTTTCTGTTGGAAACTTGTTCCAGTGCTGTACAGTACGATATATCACTCTTTCAGCTTTCCCAGATTCCTATTTGAGCGAGTGACACATGTGATTTCGCTACTAAGTATTCCTTTGCTTTTCTGCCTTCGTTGAAACGTGTTCCTGTGCTGTACAGCGCGCTATATGACTTTTCAGTTTTCCTGTTCTAATAATTGAACAGGCTGAATACACATATGTTATTTTAGTTTACAAAGTAGTGTTTTGCTGTTCTGTTCTTCGGAAACTTGTTCCTGTTCAGTGCGATATATCACTTTCAGTTTTCGCTGGAAACCTTGTCTCTGCACAGCGCGATATATCACTTTTCAGTTTTCTCCCATTCCCTATTGGCAAGTGACACATGTGATTAGGTTTGGTTGAAGTAGTGCTTTGCCTTTATGTTCTTTTTCATTGAAACTTGTTCTTGTTAGAACAAAGTTAGGGTTAGGATTGTAGGCTTAGGTTGTGGCTTAGGTAGGGGATTAGGTTAAGGTTAGGTTAGGTTAGTTTGTGAGTTAGGTTAGGAAAGCTAGCAGGTTAGGGTTAGGTTAGGTCTAGGGTTATATCACTTTTCAGTTTTCCTGTTGTAATACCTGAACAGGCTGACATCGTGATGTGAATTAGATTACAATGTTATGCTTTTTATGCTTGTTCTTCGAGCAGAAACTTGTTTCTGTGCAGTACAGCGAGATAACACTTTTCAGTTTTCCTGTATTCCCAATTGAGCAAGTGACACACATGGGATTCTGTTAAAAAAGTAGTGCTTTTGGTTTTCTGTTCTTTGTTGGAAACTTTACCCATGCTGTAAAGTGAATATATCACTTTTCAGTTTTCCTGTATTCCTAATTGAGTGCAAACACAAGGTGATTCCTGCTAAAGTAGTGCTTGGTTTTCTGTTCTTTGTTGGAAACTTTTCCTGTGCTGTACAGGCAATATATCACACTTTTTCAGTTTTTCTGTATTCCTAATTGAGGAGCGATACACATGTGACTTAGTTTACACAGTAGTGCTTATGCTTTCTGTTCTTCTGTTGAAACTTGTTTGTGATGTACAGTGTGATATATCACTTTCAGTTTTCCTGTATTCCTAATTGAGTGAGTGACACAGTTGTGATTCTGTTTAAAAGTAGAGTTTTGCTTTTCTGTTCTTCATTCAAAAACTTGTTCCTGTGATGTACAGTGCATATATCACTTTTCAGGTTTCTTGTATCCTAATTATGAAAGACACACATGTGATTTAGATTCCAACTTTAGATTTTGAGTTTATGTTCTTTGTTGGAATCTTGTTCCTGTTAGGAACAAGTTAGAGTTAGGTTAGGTTAGGTTAGGTTTAGGTTAGTAGGTTTAGGTTAGGTTAGACTTGAAAAGTGGTTAGGGTAGGGCTAGGTTTAGGTTAGGTTGGGGTTACAAGCAGTTGAAATAGGGCTAAAAAGAAGGGGTTATATCACTTTCAGTTTTCCTGTTATAATAATTGAACAGGCTGATACATATGTGAAATTAGTTTACAAAGTTGTGCTTTATGTTTCTGTTCTTTTGATGGAAACTTTTTTTCTGTGCAACAGTGAGAGATGACACTTTTCGGTTTTCCCTGATCCTAATTGAGCAAGTAAACACGTGATGTGACTGAGTTTACAAAGTAGTGCTTTATGCTTATGCTTGTTGAAAACTTGTCTCATAGAACAAAGTTTAGGTTAGTTTTAGTGGTTAGGATTAAGGTTAGGCGCTAGGGCTTGGGGCGTTAGGGTTATGGTTGGCGGTTATGGTTAGGTTATATCACTTTTCAGTTTTCCTGTTATAATTGAACAGGGCAACATGTATGTGAATTCAGTTTACAAAGTTGTGCTTTGGTTTCTGTTCTTCGATGGAAACTTGTTTCGTGCCATACAGTGAGAGATGACACTTTCAGTTTTCCTGGCCCCACTGAGCGTAGTGACACACGCGTGATTCCGCTTAAAAGTATTGCATTGCTTTTCTCTCTTTCCTTGAAACTGTTTCTGTGTGCTGTATGGTGCCATATATCACTCTTTTTCATTTTTCCTTGTATTTCTAATTTTGAGTGACTCTAATATGATTTAGTTTACAAAAATATGTTTGCTTTGGTTCTTTGTTCAAACTTGTTCCTGTGCTGTACAATGCGATATATCACTTTTGTTTTCCTGTATTCCTA
>JAEOAE010002485.1:0-113004 GCA_036365155.1 Meriones psammophilus | reverse complement strand
ACACAAAAATTGAAAGTCTCATTTCTAGAAATGATGAATGTTGTATTCCACACATGGTTTTGTATAACAAATTTTACAAATAGTTTTGAAACTGGAAAAAAAGAAGTTGGGGTGATCATCCTTCAGCAATAATTGATTATTGTTATTATTATTATTATTTTATTATTATTATTTTATTATTATTTTTTAATCTATCACCAGGCACAATGGTGTGCTTTAGAGAAATTCAGTTCCAGGGTACAAATGAATTTCTGAGATGCAGAATTTTGTCAGGTGTGCCTGGTTTTTAGGTTTTAAACGGCAGATTCCACATCTTGTGACATAACTCATGCATCAGAAAAGATATTAAATTATTCTCCAACATTGTTGTGTGTGTGAGTGTTGGCAAGGGCTGGGATGTGCCTGAACCCACAAGGGAACATGAGGGACTGTAAGCCATAGCTTATCTTTATGATCAACTCAATTTTCCAAGAGATTTCCAGAGCAAAAGGGCTCTCTGAAAAGGAGGTTAGTAGTAGATAGAGGGTCAGAAATATAACAGTTTAGGTGTCACTTTGTGTTTGTCTTGTAGCAGTTGTTAAATATGTGTTTATTTAATTTGTATTAACTAGAAAATCAAAGGTATCTCTGGTCCAGTGCACATTTTTTCATGCTAGAGTTTCCTTAGGTCTTTTCATGTAAAAACTTGGCTATATTTTAGGATTATGTTTTTGGCTTTTTTCTCACCTCCTCATTCTTTCACAAACACTGTACACATTCTTGATTATTGAACTTTGTGTTACGTATAGAAGTCACACCATACCAGAAGATTATGAGATTAGTGACAATAGAATCAACCCTTATTTTTCTGTTTTCCTCTGTTTCTTACCAGGTGGCTTTTCTGATATGTGGTAGAGATTTTGTGATTGTTCCTTAGCAATCACTTAAAGACAATTTGCACTTATGTCTGTAGAAGACAGAAGAGATAACATGAAGGTGAGTGATACCAGTTGGCCAGTTTACTCCTTCTCTTTTGACATTTTCTTTTGGTGATCTGTCATTTTCTTTAGAAATTTCATGTGTCCAATGGTCTCCATATTCTTTATTTGGATGATTTTATTCTCCTGAAAATATTAAATCAAAACCCTGCCCCATCCCTAATTCTGGAGTGAGGATTGTGCCTTTTTAGGGATGTTATATCTTTTATATGGCAAAATGGTTTTTTGGAAATAGAAAAATATAATATCTCAATTAAATTTAAAAAATCTTTGAAAGTTTACAAATATACCTTAAAGTGTATTTATTTGTAGATAATAAAGGGCATTTGCATTGATTTTCAGCCAGTCTTTTACAAGCAGCTTTTAAATAAAATCACTGTAAATCCTATGTACCTGCCTCTGCCTCCCAGGTATGTAAAGGCATGTGGCTCCCAAATGCTGGGATTAGGGCTATGAACCACCAACACCTTGTCATTGTAACTCCTGAATTTAAAAACAACTAATTAATAGAGAACTGCTTGTCTCTGCTGGGATTAAATGAATGGTCTATCACCACACTGCTCAAATTTCTTATTCACTCCAAATTTATTCCATCTCAAACAAGTTTATACCTTTGAATTTACTTCAAACATTTTAAACCTCTTAACTGTTTTTAATATGAAACAACAAATGTATCTTTCTTTTATTTAAGAAGAAAACTTTAGTCTTTATTAAGTTAGTTTGGACTGAATGACCACACTGTCTGATGAACAGTGACCTCTGCTTATTCAGGAGATTTTTACTATTCAAATCTAATCGTTATCAATTTTGATAGAATCCACCTTTGTTTTCCTGTGGAAACATTCTGTTTTACCAGTGAAGACACAGTTCAACAGTTTCTCATTGTCTACTCCTTTTAGTTTTGTTTACTTCTTTTTTTCTAGAGTATTTAGGTGTGATGTTAAGTTGCTACTAAGAGATCTTTCTGATTATTTTTTTCTGAATGTGCTCAGTGGTATGAACTGTCCTCTGGGCAACACTTCCATTGTGTACTATGAGTTTTGATATGTTGTGTATTCATTTCATTGACTTCTAGAAAGTCTTTAATTTCTTTATTTCAGTTTTGATCCATTTTTATTCAGTAGAGAGTTGTTCAATTTCTATGAGTTTGTAAGATTTCTGTTGTTTTTGTTATTGGTGATGTGCTGCTTTAAACGTTAGTGGTCTGATAGGATGCAGGAGGTTATTGCAAGTTTCTTATATCTTTTGAGACTTCCACTGTTTAAGTATATCATCAAGTTTGGAGAACAATATATGAGTTGCTGAGAAGAAGGAACAATCTTTTGTGCTTGGGTGGATGTTCTGTAAACATCATTTGGGTATATTTAGTTTTTTGATGTTTGTTAGCTGGAGCATTTCTCTGTTCAGTTTGATCAGGAGGACCTGTCCATTGGTGAGAGTCATATATTGAAGTCTTCTCCTATCAGTTCATAAGGGCCAGGATGTGATGCAAGCTGCAGAAGGGTTTCTTTTATAACTCGGGTGCTCTTATGTTTGGGGCATAGTTGTTAAGTATTGAAATGTTATATTGCTGGATGTTTTTTTTTTTTTTTTTTTTAATATGTCATGTCCTTTGCCATCTTTTGATTAGTTGTTTTTGAAGTCTGTTTTGTTAGATATTAAAATTGCTTTACAAGCTTGATACTCTAATTCATTTATTTGGAATATCTTTTCCAACCTTGAGATAATGTCTATCTTGATGTGAAGCTGTGTTTGATGTATTTAGAAGAAGGGTGGATTTTGTTTTATCATCCATTTTTGTGAGCCTGTGTCTTTTTATTAGTGAATTTGGGTCAATGGTATTAAGAGATATCAACAAAGAATGATTGTAAATCCTGATATTTTGGTGAAGGTGGTGGTGGTTTTAGGACCCTGTGTTGGGCTATATTTATAGATACATATTGTTTAAATTTGACCTTATCATGAAACATCTTATTTTCTTCATTTGCTGATTGAAACTTTCAGGGCACGGTTAGTAATTTGTCTTGGCTTTTGTAGTTTTTTAGAATCAGAAGCACTCTGTCTAAGCTGTTCAACTTCTAGCATTTTTACTGAGAATACAGGATTAATTCCAATAGATCTGCCTTTTTTGGTTTTTGGTTGTTTTTTTTTTTTTTTTTTGTCTGATTGGTTGGTTAGTTTGGTTTGGTTTCTTTGTTTGTTTGTTTGTTTGTTTGTTTTCAGTTGCAGGTTTTCATATTCTTTCTTTGTTCTGCATGTTTTGTATTTTGATTATTCTGTGCTAAGAGGACTTTCTTTTCTGGTCCAGTCTCTTTGGTGTTTTGTATGCTTCTTGTGCCTTCATAGACATCTTCTTCTTTAGGTTAAGAAGTTTTTCTTGTATGATTTTGTTGAAAATATCTTCTGGACCTTTGATCTCATCCTTCTTCTTCTAATCTGATTATCAGCATGTTTTGTGGCGTCATAATGTCCCAGAGTTCCTGGATGTTTCCTGAAAGTTTGTATGTAGACCAGGCTGGTTTTACAGCTCTAACCCCAGTTGAGTGTTGGGCTTAAATCTAGGCCAACATGCCTGGCATCAACATCATCATCATTGGCTGCTGAGCATGGAATATAGAGTTTTAGGTATTTAATTTGTTTTCTTTTGTATATGTAAGCATAGGTTATTGTGTTGATATTCATCAACATCGTGCATTTGAAATTTGGCAGGGAGTATATTTAATTTCTTAGGATGCCATTTATTCATGACACTAACACTATCTGAGCTTTCCGAGTCATTGAATTGTAGGTGTGTGACGCTCTTCTTACCTGTTTTTTTTAATTTTATTTGTTTTATTCACATTTAATTTATTTTTAATTTAAATTTGTTTTTTTTTATTTATTCTCTGACATGAACTCGAGTCTTTGATCACCTCCTCATTGGTGGTGCAGCCTTAGAAGGCCACAGAGGAAGATGATGCAGCCAGACTTGATGAGACCTGATAAGCTAGAAGGGAAGGAATTCCTCCCCAATTAGGAGACTAGAGAAAGGGCATAGGGACAGAAGAAGGAGGGTGAGTGGGACTGGGAGGAGATGAGAGAGGGGGCTATGGCAAGGATACAAGGTGTACACATTGTAATAAATAAATTAATTAAATTTAAAAAATAATTTATCCACTTAACATCCCAATTGTATTCTTCTCCCTTGACTCTTCCTTGTCTCACCCTCCATTCTTCTTTCCTCCTTATCCCACTTCCTATATCTCAGATACAGGGAACCCTCCTCTCCTACCATCTGAACCCAGCCGATCAGGTCTCACTAGGACTTCCTGCATCCTCTTCCTCTGTGGCATAGCAATGCCCCCTCCATCAAGGGGAAATGATCAAATAGCAGACAACAGAGTCCATGTCAAAGCCAGCACCTTCTCCACTTACTATGGATAGAACATGGAGACTGAGCTGCCTATCAGCTACATCTGAGCAGGGGTCTGGTTCCTCTTCGTGAATGGTCTTTGGTGGGTCCATCAATCTCTGCAAGTCCCCATGGGCCCAAATTTGTTGTCCTTGTTGGTCTTCTTATGGAGGTCCTGCCAGCTCTGGGTCTTTCTACATTCTATCTTCCCACTCTTTCCTATGATTCCCTGTCCTCTACCCAAAGTTTGGCTGTGAATCTTAGCATCTGCTTCGAACCACTGCTGGGCAGAGTCTTTTGGAGGATATGTATGTTAGGTTCTCATCCTCTTCCCTCTCAGTCACTTCTGGTGTCGATTCTATTTGCACTTTTGCATGAGAATTGAGGATCCACCATAGGGTCCTCCTTTTATTTAGCTCCTTTAGGTCTGCAGATTGTAGTATGTTTATCCTATATTATGGCCATTATCCATTTACAAATGAGCATATACTGTGCATGTCTTTCTGGTTTTGGAATAACTCACTAAGGATGATCATTTCTAGTTCCATCACTTGCCTGAAATTTTCATGGTTTCCTTTTTTCTTTTTTAAATACCCGAGTAGCATTGCACTGTGTAAATGTACCACAATTTCTGTAAAACAATGGTTCGTTTGAGAGACATGTAGTTTGTTTCCCTATTCTGGCTATTATGAATATAGATGCTATGAACACAGTTGAGCGAATATCTTTGTTGAATGGTGGAGCATATTTTGATATATGTCCAGGAATGGTAGACCTGGGTCTTGAAGTAACACTATTTCCAATTGTCTGAGAAAGCATCGGATTGATTTTTATAGTGGTTGTATAAGTTTGCACTCCTACTAGCAATGGAGGAGTGTTCCTCTTTCTCCACATTCTCACTAGCTTGCTGTCACTTCAGCTTTTGACATTAGCCATGATGGGTTTAAGATGGAATGTCATTTGCATTCCCATGATGACTACAGATATTGAGCATTTAATCTCCACCATTTGATATTCCTCTGTGGAGAATTCTCTGTTTAGTTCTGTACCCCAGATTTAATGTGGATTATTTGGATTGCTGGAGTTAAATTTCTTGAGCTTTTTATATATCTTGTTTATTAGCCCTCTCTGTTGTATGTAGGGTTGGTGAAGATCTTTTGTCAGGCTGTAGGCTGTCATTTTGTTCTATTGACAGAGTTCATTGCTTCATAGAAGCTTTTTGTTTTATGAGATCCTATTCATTAATTCTTGATCTTAGAGCCAGTGCTCTTGGTGTTTTTCGTTGAGGAAGTTATCTTCTATGCCAATGAGATCAAGGCTCTTTCCCACTTTTTTTTCTAACAGATTTAGTGTATTTGCTTTTATGTTGAGGTCCTTGATCAACATGAACTTTATTTTAGTGCAGGGTGATAAATATGGATCTATTTTCATTTTTCCACATGTAGATTTCCTGTTAGACCAGCACCATTTATTGAAGATCTGTCTTTCCTTTTTCCATTGCATGGTTTTGACTTTTTTCCCAAAAATCAAGTGGCCATAGCTGTGTGGGTTTATTTATGGTTCTTCACTTCAATTCCATTGATCCACCATTCTGTTTTTATTACAGTACCTTGCAGTTTTATTACTATTGATTTATAGTAGAGCTTGAGATCAGGGATGGTGATACCTACTGAAGATCTACTATAATACAGGACTGTTTTAGCTATTCTGGCTTTTTTATTTTTCCATATGAAGCTGAAAATTTATTTTCAAGTTCCTTAAGGAATTGTGTTGATATTTTGATGGGAATATTATTTAATACATAGATTGTTTTTGGTATGATAGCAATTTTTACTATGTTGATCCTACTGACCCATGAGCATGGGAGATATTTCTCTCTTCTGGTATCTTTTTCAATTTCTTTCTTCAGAGGCTTAAAGTTGTTTGTTTTGTTTTGTTTTGTTTTGTTTTTTTTTCATGAAGGTTTTTCACTTGCTTGTTGAGGACAACTCCAAAATACATTATGTTTTTTTTTTCCTGCCTATTGTGAAGGGTGTTGTTCTCCTAATTCTTTCTCAGTCCATTTGTCTTTTGCATACAGCAGTGATGCTGATTTTTTTTTTAGTTAACTTTATATCCAACCACTTTGATAAAGTGTTTTCAAGTGTAGGAGTTCCCTAGAGTAGAATATTTGGGGTCACTTTTATAGACTGTCATATATGTGAATAGCAATACTTTGACTTCTTCCTTATCAATTTGTATCCCCTTGATCTCCTTTAGTTGTCTTATTGCCCCAGATAGGACTTTGAGTACTGTACTGAAGAGATTTGGAGAGACTGTGTGGTCTTGTCTTGTCCCTGAGTTCAGTGGAATTGATTTAACTTTCTTTCCATTTAGTTTGATGTTACCTATAGGATTGCTGTATATTGTCTTTACTATTTTTAGATCTGTGCCTCTGTCCCCAGTCTCTCCAAGACTTTAAACAAGAATAACTGTTGGATATTGTCAAATGTTTTTTCAGCATCTAACGAAATGATCCTGTTTTGTTTTGTTTTGTTTTGTTTTCAATTTGTTTTTATGACAGATTAAGATTCCCTATATTGAACTATCCCTACATGCCTGGGATGAAGCCTACTTGGTAATGGCGGATGATATGTTTGATATGTTCTTGGATTTGGTTTGCGATTATTTTATTGAGTATTTTTGCATTATTGTTCATAAAAGAGATTGGTCTGAAGTTCTCTTTCTTTTGGGGGATCTTTGAGGATTTATCAAGGTGACTGTGGTCTTACAAAAGGAGTTTGGTCATGTTGTGTCCATTTCTATTTTGTGGAATAATTTGAAGAATATCAATATTGACTCTTCATTGATGGTCTTGTAGAATTCTGCTCTGAATTCATCTCACTCTTGGCTTTTTTTGGTTGCAAGTATTTAGATGGCTGCTTCTATTCCCTTAGGCAGTAAAAGACTATTTAATATCTTTACCTGATTTTGATTCAACTTTGGTAAGTGGAATCTAACAAGAGAATTGTATATTTCATTTAGATTTTTAAATTATGTGGCATATAGGTTTTTGGCATAAGATCTAATGGTTCTTTGGATTTTCTCAGTGTCTGTTATCTCTCTCTCTTCCTATCAGACTGTTGATTTGGATAGTGTCTTTCTGCCATTTACTTAGTTTGAATAAGAGTTTGTCTATGTATTTGATTTTTTCAAAGAACTAGCTCTTGGTTTTGTTGATTCTTTGAATTATTCTCTTTGTTTCTAATTTATTGATTTCAGCCCTGAGTTTGGTTAGTCCTAGCAGTCTACTCCTGTTGAGTGTGTCTGCTTCTTTTTTCTAGGGCTTTCAAGTGTGCCATTCAGTTGCTTGTATGGGATGTCTCCAATAGCTTATGAAGGCCTTTAGTGCAATTAAAACTCCTCTTAGGACTGCTTTCATTGCAGTTTGGGTCTGAGGTACCTTCATTTTCATTGAATTTTAGGACGGTCTTTCTTCATTTCTTCCCTGACCTAGATTTCATTGAGTAGGGAGTTGTTCAGTTCCCACGTGTGTGTAGGCTTTTTGTTTTTCCTGTTATTGTTGAGGTCCATCTTTAGTCCATCATGGTCTGATGGGATACAAGATATTATTTCAATCGTGCTGTACCTGTTGAGGCCTGGTTTGTGACCTACTGTATGTTCAGTTTTGGAGAAGGGTCCATGAGGTGCTGAAAGAAGATAGATTCTTTTCTGTTTGGGTTAAAAAATTCTCTAGATATCTGTTAGGTTCCTTTGATTCATGACATTCATTTGTGTCATTATCTCTCAGTTTAAGTCCTTTTCCATTGCTCTGTACCTTGATGATAGTGACATATTGACCTCTCCCACTATTAATGTACGGTGATTGATATGTTCTTTAAGTTTTATTAATGTTTCTTTTACAAATGTGGGTGTCCTTGTATTTGGGGCATTGTTGCTCAGCATACAGATGCCATCTTGGTGGAATTTTCTTTTGTTGAGTATGAAGTATTCTTCCACATTTTTTAAAATTTATTTATTTATTTATTTTTATTTAGGAGCAATAACTGATATCAGGCAATATTTTCATAGTTTGAAACTATGTGTAAATCAATAGTTTTTTAAAAAAATCTGTCAACATTTTATTGTGTTCTTTTTAATTTTTATTAATAACAGTTTATTCACTTTGTATCCCCCTGAAAGTATGTGCAACAGCATAGTTTTTTTAAAAAAATCTTTCAACATTTTGTTTTCTTTTTTATTTTTATTAATAATAGTTTATTCACTTTGTATGCCCCCTGTACCTCCCTCCTTCCTCCCCTCCCAATCCCACCCTCCATCTTTCCCACCCTGTCCCTTCCCCAGTCCACTGATAAGGGAGGTCCTCCTCCCTTCACTCTGATCCTAGTCTATCAGGTCTCATTAGGAGTGGCTGCATTGTCTTCTTCTGTGGCCTGGCAAGGCTGATTCCCCCTCAATGGGAGGTGATCAAAGAGCAGGCCAATGAGTTCCTGTCAGAGACAGTTTCTGTCCCCATTACTATGAAGCACACTTGGATACTGAACTGCCATAGGCTACCTTTTGTGCAGGGGTTTCAGGCCATTTCCATGAGTGGTCCTTGGCTGGCATATCAGTTTCAAAAAAGACCCCTGTGCCCAGAATTTTTGGAACTGTTACTGTCCTTGTGTCCTTGCTGTCCACTCCAGGTTTACTATCTCCCAGTTCTTCCATAAGATTCCCTGCACTCTGCCCAAAGTTTGGCTATGAGTCTCAGCATCTGCCTTGACACTCTGCAGGGTAGAGCCTTCCAAGGCCCTCTGTGGTAGGCTCCTGTCCTGTCCCTGTATTCTCCCTCATCTTATGGCTATCCTCTTTGCCTTTCTGCATGGGATTTGAGCATCTTAGCCAGCATACTCCTTCCTGATTAACTTCCTTAGGTGTACAGATTTTAGTATTTTTAACCTATATTTTATATCCTATATCCACTTATGAGTGAGTATATACCCTGTAAGTCTTTCTCCTTCTGGGATACCTCACTCAGGATGATCTTTTCCACTTCCCACCATTTACCTGCAAATTTCATGTTTTCCTTATTTTTCATTGCTAAATAATATTCCATCGTATAGATATACCACAATTTCTATATTCATTCCTCAACTGAGGGCCATCTGTGCTGTTTCCAGCTTCTGGATATTACAAATAAAGCTATTACAAACATAGTTGAGCAGATGTCCTTGTTGTATACTTGAGGGCCTTTTGGATATATGCTTAGGAGTGGTATAGCTGGATCTTGAGGAGGTGCTATTCCTAATTGTCTGAGAAAGTGCCAGGTTGATTTGTAAAGTGGTTATATAAGTTCACATTCCCACCAGCAATGAAGGAGGGTTCCCCTTTCTCCAAATCCTATCCAGCATGAGTTGTCACTTCAGTTATTTGTCTTAGTCATTTTGATGGGTGTAAGGTGAAATCTCAGCGTGGTTTTGATTTGCATTTCCCTGATGACTAAGAATGTTGAACATTTCATTAAGTGTTTCTCTGCCATTCTATATTCCTCTATTGAGAATTCTCTGTTTAGATCTGTACCCCCCTTTTTTTTTAAATTTGTGTTACTTGATTTGTTGGTGTTTAACTTCTTGAACTCTTTATAAATATTGGATATTATCCTTCTGTCAGATATAGAGTTGGTGAAGATCCTTTCCCAATCTGCAGGCAGTCATTTTGTTTTGACAACAGTTTCCTTTGACTTATAGAAGTTTTTCAGTTTCATGAGGTCCCATTTATTGATTGTTGCTCTTAGAGCATGTACTGTTGAAAGTCTGTTCAGGAAGTTGTCCCTTGTTCCAATGGGTTCAAGGCTCTTCCTCACTTTTTCTTCTAACAGGGTTAGTATGTCTGGTTTTATACTGAGGTCTTTGATCCATCTGAACTTTAGTTTTGTGCAGAGTTATAAATATGGATCTATTTGCATTTTCCTACATGTAGACATCCATTTAGACCAGCACATTTTGTTGAAAATGCTATGTTTTCTTCCATTGTATGGTTTTGGCATCTTTGTAAAATATCAGGTGTCCATAAGGGTGTGGGTTTATTTCTGGGTCTTCTAATCGATTCCATTGATCCACCATTCTGTTTCTATGCCAGTACAATGCAGTTTTTATAACTGTTGCTCTATAGTACAGCTTGAGATCAGGGATGGAGATACCTCCAGAAGATCTTTTATTATGGAAGATTCTTTTAGCAATTCTGGGTTTCTTGTTATTTCATATGAAGTTGGGAATTTTTCTTTCAAGGTCTGTAAAGATTTGTGTTGGTAATTTGATGGGAATTACATTAAATCTGTAGACTGCATTTGGTAAGAGGATCATTTTTACTATGTTAATCCTGCCAAGCCATGAGCATGAGAGATCTTTCCATCTTCTGATATCTTCTTCTATTTATTTCTTTAGAGACTTGAAATTTTTCATACAAGTCTTTGACTTGCTTGGTTAGGGTCACACCAAGGTACTTTATGTCCTTTTTGACTATTGTGAAGGGTGTTGTTTCCCTAATTTCTTTCTCAGTACTTTTTTCTTTTGTATACATGAGGGCTACTTATTTTTTGAGTTGATTTTGTATCCAGCCACATTGCTGAAAGTGTTTGTCAGCTTTAGGGGTTCCCTGGTAGAATTTTGGGGGTCACTCATGTCTACTATCATACCATCTGCAAATAGTGATACTTTGACTTCTTCCTTTTCCATTTGTGTCCCCTTGATCTTCTTTAATTGTCTTAGTACTCTAGCAAGGACCTCTAGAACTATGTTGAAGAGATATGGAGGGGGCAGCCTTGCCTTGTCCCTGAATTCGGTGGGATTGCTTTAACTTTCTCTCCGTTTAGCTTGATGTTGGTTATATGTTTGCTGTATATCGCCTTTACTATGTTTAGGTATATGCCCTGTATCCCTGATCTCTCCAATACTTTAAACATGAATGGATGCTGGATTTTTTTCAAATGATTTTTCAGCAACTAAGGAGATTATCATGTGTTTATTTTTCTTTCAATTTGTTAATATAGTGGATCATATCGATGGATTTTTGTATATTGAACCACCCCTGCATACCTGCTATGAAGCCTGCTTGGTTGTAGTGGATGATATCTTTGATGTGTTCTTGTATTGGGTTTGCAAAGTATTTTGTTGAGTATTTTTGCATCAATGTTCATAAGGGAAATTGGCCTGAAATTGTTTTTTATGCTGGGGTATCCAGGGCTGCTTTCTCCTGGATAACTGGGTTCTGGAGATGCCATATTGCTTTGTTTTTGTTGGTTGAGCTTTTATGCTGGCCTCTACCCATTTGGCTATCTTAGGTGTTGGGTGTTAGTTTCTGGTGGTTCCTAGAATCCTGTGCTGGGGAGAAGGAGAATCCCTTTGACAGGAAGAAGATTTTTCTCAAAGGAGGCTTCCTTAGCTTTTGGGGTATGGTCACTGAATGATAGGTGTTTTTCAGGAATTGTCGCAGCTCACCTCAGGCATACGGACCTTTGTGGAAATTGTCTGTGTTAGTCAAGGGGGGTCTCCTCTCACCCAGAGAAATCCTGGAGACAGCTGCCCTGCTGCTGGGGCTCTTGCTGTAAATTTAGTGAGCTGCATCTGTAATCTGGGTACCCCATGGTTTGGTCAGTTTAGTTAGGTATAACTGGTTGTCCCTTGGAACAGTATCTGGGGGTTGATCTCAGGGAACCCAGGCTTCTGTAGGTCTAAGTTTGGAGCTCTGTGCCCCAGTACCCAGGTGGTAATCAGTGGCAGGTGAGCACCACTCTCATGTGTACAGCAGGAGGCTACAGTCTGGAGCCTGTAGATAACCCGAAACTTTTCTGGAGCTAGGTGTCCTGAAGTAGGGCCAGATATTTTCCCCACCTTTGGGTTTTCTCCCAACAGAAAGACCCAGTCTGTACTGTTGGGGGGGTGTAGAGTGCATAGGCACTTGCTTGCGAATGGTGGCTCCAAGCTGGTGACTGGACAGGAACCTGGAAAAATTTTCCGATAATATTCCCATATGTGGTCGTGGTAGTGGTGGTGGGAGTGTCAGCTGAGTGCTCTAAGCTGGGACCTGCTGTTTCCCTCCCTGTGGGGTTTTCTTTCTACAGGGAAACCCATCCTTTAGTGCTCTGGGGCACACAGTTCTGTCTGTGATGGAGAGTTGGTTACGTGGGTCTGGCGGCTGAAGTCCCACTCAGGGCTTGCTGCTGTGCACCTGCAAGTCTACAGGACCTTTTCCAGGGATAGACTGGATGACATTCAGTCAGTCCCACTTGCTTCCTTCCCTGTGGGGTTTTCTTGAGAGTGGGACTCCCAGTCTCTGGTGCTCTGGGGTGCACAGTTCAGCTGGGGAAGGTGATCACGACATGCTTCTTGGGTCTTTTTGCTTGAAAACCTTACTCCTGCCACAACAGCCCAGAAAATTTTACAGGGATTAGCTGGGTACTCTGAGCTTGAACCCAATTGTTTTTCTCATCATTGGGTTTCTTATCACCTGGTAAATACAGTCAATGGTGTTTGGGGGCCAACAGTTCCAAGTATTTGTCACTGTGCTGATCAGACACTGTGTGAGATCAGGTCTGCCATCTGGGATCTATTTTTAATTTTTACTGAATATGAGTATTTTGATTGTATGCATGAATATGAACCTCTTGTGTGCCTAATCATTACAGAAATCCAAAGATGTGTTCATAACTCATGAACTTATAGAAACTGAGAGTAGTGGGTCTCAGTTAAACACTGACAAATGAGCCCAATTATTTGAAAGAGCAGCAAGAGCTCCTCACTGCTGAGCCATGTCTCTTCCTTATGTGGCTTATTTATGATCATCATTTACATTGCTAATATTTTCATCTTTCTATTTTTAGCTGTTTAAACATGCATTCCTTTTTAGTAAGATCTTATGAAAGTTGCAGTTTAAGCTAGGGCAGTGCAGATTTCTGGAAAATCAATACACAACTGGAGTGAATGTATAATTCCTTGTAGAAGCTTCAGTAAAGACCTCTCAATTCTTTCCATCTTTTGTGTTTGTTTGATTGACTTTTAGAGGAGGCTCTGTCTTACTATATAGGTCTGGCTGTCCTAGAACTCTTTGTATAGATCATTCTGGCATCCAATTCAATAAGAAACACTTGCCTCTGCCTCCTGAATTAAAGACATGACAGAATACACCCAGCTTGTCCATCATTTTTTTTTTTTTGTAGTTAGTAACTGTCATAAATTTCTCTGATATGTACTTAGTACTGTTCATCTGTGTGTCTCTGTCTCTCTCTTACTATTTTGCTCTCTTCTCTCTGTTTGTCTTTGTCCACATTAATTGCCATGACTATTCCAAACCTCTATCCTATTCAGATATGACACAGTTAAATTTTGTTATTCCGTTTTCTTCTAAAATGACTTAGTGATAATATTAATACTTATTTTTTAATAGAAAAGTTTTAATCTTTATTTTAACTATAGACTATACATGATTTAGAAAGGAAAATATACAAAACAATGATCAATTATAATCATGTGTTCTATGCCTTTTCTTTTGTCTGGGAACTCAGAAATATGATGTTATCAGCTATGATTATTGTTGCTTGCCACTCACATTATTTTTATCCATCTATTCACTGTAGTACAATTTCCCTTCAACAAATATATGAGCCCCCATTTTCATATACTGGTATGCCAAATCTCTGATACCTGGTCAAAACATGATATCCAGTGCCATGTTGTCTTTTGACTGACACCACCCATCTGTTCACTGTCACCTGATAGCCACATCTCATTTGTTGCTAGATAAAATATGATGACTGTGTTTTTTCCTTCCACCTGTCTCATGACAGGGTCCTGACCTACTTGCCCAAGTAACTAAAGATGATTCATACATCACTCAAGAATCCAACTAATGTCTAATTCATATTCATGCCTTACAAACTAATGAAACGCCTTTAACAAAGGTTTCCAAAGCACGCCTTTGGTTTTCCTTACAATCTAACCTTTAAGCTTTTTCTTCTCCCCTTGTTCACCTGATGCACAGCACCCAACTATCTAACACTAGCACTTCAGTGTCAGAAAATAAATGGAAGCAGCACTAGAATTATATGATTCTATTGCCAATGAAGCATAAATTTATATTGTTGCTACTCTTTCTGTTGTACAAATGTATGGCATATTTTAGAATGCAGTGACCTTCAATGATGTGCATGTGAAATTCAGCCAAGAAGAGTGGGCTTTGCTGGAACCTTCCCAGAAGCAACTCTACAAAGATGTGATGCCAGAGACCTGTGAAAACCTCACTGCTATAGGTAAGACTGCAATTTTTCTTTCACTTTTAAAATAAAGAGACAAATTTTACTTTGTTATTGATCCTCTTCTGTAATTCCAATTTTGAGTGAGGAGGAATGAGTTGAATAAATCAGGCATGGTTCTAAGGGTCACAGAAGATAGTGATTTAAGTTTTGCCTTAATAATTACATAATATTTCCAATAATATATATTTTTGGTACTATATTTTAGGCAACAATTGGGATGACCACAATATTGAAGACAATTTTCAAATTTTTACAAGTAATAAAAGGTAACTTTATGTGCATGTTGATACAAATATGAATCTTAAATTTTAATGAGTCCTGGAAGTTTGCTGTTTTTTTTTTTGTTTGTTTGTTTATTGGCTGCTTTTTATTTTCTGTTTTTGAAATAATGTTTTTTTTTTTTTGGGTATCTGTGACTTTCTTAGACTTGCTTCTTAGACCAGCCTGACCTCAAAATCACACAGATCAGCCTGCTTTTGCGTCCACAAGTGGTGGGATTAAAGGCATATACCAGCACACATGGCTGTGTCCTGGAAGTTTTAAAGAAAAGCAACAGTGTAAAAACAGCACTGCATTAAGTGTACTGATGATCATTAAAATCTCACAATTCCATGTACTTCAATGTCAGGTATCTGATTTGTGTTTTCAAAGCACTCCCCTAAAATAGAAAAAAATAAAATAATGTTGTATCAGAAAATACCATTTCAATATTATGGATATTACAGCTACTGAGTTGAACTGCCAATCTGTTTAGTCTCATTCTATCTACTCAGATATTGCAAGAGGTATACACATTGAGTAAGTGACCAGTATGTGTCCAAAACCTTCTAATAAGCAAATATTTCATAGTACAACCAGTGTTACTCATTTTCATGTAGTAACATTGTAAAGTTTAGTGAAAAGAGCAGCTTATGAGAGTCAAGAATGTTGTTGTAGAGAAACCTTAATCCCTATATGACATGTGTATGATGAACAAAATCAAACTCTGTTAATTCAATGATGGGATCTTTTATTATTCTTGTAATTTAAATTGGTATATCATATGTCACAATGTTTCTAAGACACATGAGCATAGGGATATTGAAGGAAGCAGTGTACCTGTCTTTCTCCAAGAACAATTGATTTTGTAGCAGTACCCACTTTGAGATTTTCTGAATGTGATAAACGGTTACTGTTAATTGGTTTTGCCACTTCACTGAAAATTCATCAGCAAACTCATACTGCTGAAAATACCCATGAATACTAGGAATTTGGAACTTCTTCTGCTTGTCCTGGCTCACTTTGTAAATGAAATGTCATTCATATACTACAAAAAATTGTGAATGGGATTGCTGTGCTAAAATTCTGAATTCTTACAATACTCTTTATATATTTGAGTAAACCTCCCATAGAAAAATTATGCTATAAATTTGAATCCCATAACAAATGCTCTTACCATCACAGAGATAGTCACAAATACGCATAATGAAGAATACCATGAATGTAAATAAAGTGGTAAAACTTTAAAATTTTATTCTTTTTTACCATTAGACTGAATTATAAAATTAATTCATATAGATAATTATATTTATTAGTGTATTGAAATCTGGGAAATCTTTCACATGTTCTAATTATCTTTGCAGTCATGAAAGCAGTCATACTGAGAGAAACCCTTCAAATGCACTCTATGTGGTAAAACCTTCGCCTATACCACTGTTCTCATACGGCATAAAAGAACACACACAGGAGAACACAAACAGGAGAGAAGCCTTTGCAGTACTCTAAGACATAAAAGAACACACACTGGAGAGAAACAAAAACAGTAAAGCCTTTGCACAAAACAGTCATCTCAGTGAAGAACACACACTGAGAAAACCTTTGAATGTAACCAGTGTGGCAAAGCCTTTGTAGTACAGTGCTCTCTTAAGACATAAAAAAGAACACACACTGAGAGAAACCTTATGATTGTAAACAGTGTGGTAAAAGAACACTGGAGAGAAACCTTGAATGTAACACAAAAAACAGTCATCTCAAAAGCCATAGAAGAACACACACTGGAGAGAAACCTTATGAATGTAACCAGTGTGGTAAAGCCTTTGTACAAAACAGTGCTCTCATAAGCCATAAAAGAACACACACTGGAGAGAAACCTTATGAATGTAACCAGTGTGGTGAAGCCTTTGCAGAAAACAGTAATCTCATATGGCATAAAAGAACACATACTGGAAAGAAACCTTATAAATATACTCAACATGATAAAGCCCTTGCACAACAGAGTAGTCTCTGAAAACATGAAAAAACACACAGTGGAGAGAACCCTTGTGAGGGTAATTAGTGTGAGAGAAACCTATGAATGTAATGGAGGGCAAAGCCTTTGCAGAAACAGTACTTTACTAAAGCCTTTGCATGGAACAGTCATCTCCTAAGACAACAACACATTCTGGAAGGAAACCATATGAATTCAACTATGTGGTAAAGCGTTTGCACATAACATCTCCTAATACATAAAGGAACACATACTGGAAAGATGTCTGACTGTAACCAATGTAAAAAAAAAAAAAAACTTTTGGACTTCAGAATCATCTTCACACTCATGAAAGAAATCCTAATGGATAGAAAGCCTGTGAGTGCTTTTAAACATGGTGAAACCATTCCACATTATAATCTTCATTATCTTGAAAGGATTCATACTGGCAAGAAAACTTATGAATGTGTTAAAATGGTGAGGCCTTGCACAAATCTAGAGTCATCGTCATCATAAAAGTATCCTTACTGGAGAGGGATTCTGTGAGTATAAGCAATGTGGAAAGGTCTTTGTGTTCTTTGGTCCACTGAGATTCAACAGAACTGAAAAACTAGCTCAATGGAAATGACCTCACTTTTCTGAAGGGGAAAGGGAATAGAGGCAATAGGAATGGAGGGTAGTACAGGGGGGAGAGAAGGGAGGGGGACTACAATTGGAATTTAAAGTAAATAAACTTATTTTTAAAAAGAATACAATGAATGATGAATATCAATTACATGCAACAGTATCATATAATAAGTTTTTTACGGAAGACTTATTGATAATCCTGATTCTCAACATTTACTATTTTCAGTTGCCTCACTTTACACAAGAAACTTTTAGTCCAGTGGATGAATATGTAGGGAATGGTGAAGTAACACCAGCCAGGAAGTTCTCTGATAGTTTCACAATAATGGTAGCCTGTAGAAGTTTCTTTGTGTACACATACCTATTGTTCCAGGGGTACTATTGAAAAACATCACAACCCACACTGAATTTTGAGATATGAGGGAGGAGGCTTTCTTTTCCATGTATGACTCTGTTTCTGGATTAGATTTAGACATTGACACCACCAATCAAATTTGATAGATGGCCTTTGACACAGATCCCTGATAACTCTCCCCTCCCTTCATATATAGGATAATTTGGTTCTGTGTCCTTGTCCTTATTCATATAATAGGAATGTGCTGTTTAATGCAAATAGGGCATCCTTGAATTGCCTAGCATTAAACAATTATCTACACCTATGCTTGGAGCATCCCAGGCACTCCCCAAGGGATATAACCCTCTGTTTTCTGTTTTCTGGAATTAAAGTTGAACTTAATTTCTGAGGTGGTTCCCAGAGTGGCTGACCACTGTTATGCTTATGGGCTTTCCAAGCTTTATACTACTCATCTTCTTCCCCTCATGCCTTCCTGGGCTGGTGGAAAACAGCCCTTCAGGCAGCAAGAGAACCACATTCTTTGAAATGCCTGTGATAAAATGTTTCAGACTTCATAGCATTTCAAATTTCACATGTTTCTGGATGTGAGATGGTCAATCAAACAGTGTCTTGGAGTGGGACTCTTTAAAATGAGTTATACTTATTATTTAGTTCACTGTAAGGTTGCAAGCAAGTGTCATAGTATGAAATCTTCTAAGGTGAGTACAGTGGCCTATGGAAAATAAATAAGCACAGAAATTTTATCTTTGTCTTTAATAGTTTAGTAGTGTTCTGATAACGTATTGGTGGATGGCAGAGGAGAGGAACTCCTTTTTTGGGTGGACTAGGGAAAGGGGATGGGGGAAGATGGAGGGAGGGTCGGACCAGTAGGAGTTGACAGAGTGACCTTCAATCAGCATATATAATGAATAAATTGTGAAAAATAAAAACAATTAATAAAATAAAAAATAGTAAGAAAAACAAAACAAAAGAACAAAAATTTGAGTCCAGTTTGGGTAACCACCCTCCTTTAAAGAAAAGAAAGAAGATATATACAAAGAAAAGAGAAACAGAATCTTTGTCTTTGCCACCTTTCTTCCCTGTGGGCTCACTTGGTAATCAGTATCCAATGGAGAACATGCTTCTCTCTCTGAAGATTATGTTACCATAGAAGTAGGATTTGAACCTGGAACTAATGGCAGAGTTTCATAGTTAACATCTCAAGTCAAAACTACCTGCCATTTTCTCCCAGCAATCCTTCAGTCTATCCATGTTATCTGGTCCTCCAGGCTAGCACAGCCCATGAAATACCCTGAATTCTCCTTCCCAGGGCCTGAGCTAACCTCACTCCCCCCTCACTCATCCATAGGCAAACTATTTTGGCTACCTGTTCCTGTCAAGAGCCATGCAGGAGCAACAGTAAAACATCTGTAGAACTCATAGAATGTGGCTCCCTGTGAGCATAGGCATGATGAGTTTGTCTTGGAGAAGCATAATCCCAAGAACTGATTTTCCTGAGGACTTTGTGCTCTCATGTAGCATATCTCTGCTTGTTGCCCTTATGATGCCCATATACCTCATAACATGAGTTGTATGAAAACTCTAAGGAGGCTTCTAGCCCATCACTGGGCAATATCACTGGCATTTAAAATTAACAATGCTTGATCTCCTTTCACATGTTTACTGGAGCAGATTAATGAATTAACCAGTGCCCTTGAAAGGATGGTGCCATAGATGTAGATAGTTAGCAATGACCATTATACTTAGAAAGAATTTGGAAAAATAGATTGTTTAACAAGGTCAGGGAAGATGGTTTTGCTAATGGTTCTGATGTAAAAAAATCTGAGAGAACAATTTAAAGTTAAGAAAAGTACACTATTAATAGTAAAGCCATGGATGTTTTAAGGTTGATGAGCTGAAACAATAGCCCAAGGAAGCATTAGACCTTCAAAATGGGTCTAAAACTGAGACAGCAGTTGATTCCCCTATATTTGTTTTTCCCTCAGCTTCTTGATATGATTTAATAAAAATGATTAATAAGTAGATGCACACCCCTTTAAGATTTAAAGTACAGGTGCCATTACCATGCCATTTTTTATTACTGTTGCACTATAATACTAATTGAGATCTCAGATGAAGATACTCCAGAAAATCTTTTATTGTACAGGCATGTTTTTATCAATTCTGGGTTTTTTTGTTTTTCCATATGAAGCTGAGAATTGTTCTTTCAAGGTCTGTATAGAGTAGTGTATATATTTTGATTGGAATTGCATTAAGTCTGTAGATTTCTTTTGGTAGAGTGGCCATTTTTACTATGTTAATACTACCAGTCCTGGAGCATGGGAGATCTTCTGATATCTTCCTTGAAGTTCTTTTTTTCATACAAGTCATTCACTTGCTTGATTAGAGTCACACCAAGGTACTTTATATTATGTGTGGCTTTGTGAAGGGGTTTTGTTTCCCTAATTTCTTTCTGAGCCCATTTGTCTTTTATATACAGGAGGGCTTCAGATTTTTTAAATTTAATTTTGTATCCAGCCATTTTGCTGAAGGTGTTTATCAGCTGTAGGAGTTCCCTGGTTGAATTTTTAGGGTCATTCATGTGTACTATCACATCATCTGCAACACCAACTGGACTTGATGTGGAGAAAAGTGAACCCTCCTTCATTGCTGGTGGGAATATAAAATTGTACAACCACTTTGGAAATCAATATGGTGCTTTTTCAGAAAATTATGAATAGTGCTACTAGAATATTCAGTTATACCAAGCCTGGGCATATATTCAGAAGATTATCAACCATACAACAAGGACATTTGCTCAACTTTATTCATAACAGGTTGATTGATAATAGCCAGAATCTGAAATAACCTAGATGTCCCAAAACCGAGGAATGGACACAGAAATTGTGGCATAGTTATACAATGCAATACTATTCAGCAATTAAAACCAAGGAAATCAGCAAGTAAATGGATGCAACTAAAAAAGATCACTCTGAGTGAGGTATCCAGAAGCAGAAATACGCTCATGGTATATACTATATGTGCATATTAGTCATATAATATAGGATTAAAATACTAAAATCTAGAGTCCTAAAGGATCTAAACAACAGGAAGAAACCTAGGGAAGATGGTTAATCCTCATTTAGAAGGGCAAACGGGATAGGCATCGGTAATGGGAGAAGACAGGGAACAGGGCAGGAACCTACCACAGACAGCCTCTGAAAGAATCTACCTAGCAGGGTATTGAAGCAGATGATTAGACTCATAGCCAAACTTTGAGCAGAGAGCGTGGAATAATATGGAAGATTCAGGAGATAGTTAGACCTACATAGGAGAGGCCCTCCAAAGGAGGCCAATTGAGCCAAAAAATATGGGCCCTGAGTGTTCTGTTCAAATCAAGGACCACGCATGGAGAACACCTAGAACCCCTGCTCAGATGTAGCTCATAAGCATCTCACTTTCCATGTGAGTTCCCTATTAAGGTTAACAGTGGCTGTCCCTGACATGAACTCAGTGGCAGGCTCCTTGATCAGCTACTCCTGGAAGGTGCATCCTTGCGAGGCCACAGAGGAAGGTGCATCCATTCTTGGTAAGACTTGATAAGATATGCCAGAGTAGTAGGGAAGGAGGACTTCCCCTATCAGTGGACTAGGAGAGGGGAGTAGGGGTAGAAGAGGGAGGTAGGTTGTAACTGGTGAAAGATGGGGGGGCATATACAGCCAGAAAAAAAGTGAATAAATTGTAATAATCAATAAAAAAGAAAAAAATGAGTTTCTTTTTTTCTTGAGATGGCTGGACTCAGGAAACTGTCTCTTAAAAACAAATAGAAAGAATAGTATTTCATCTCTACACATTTTCCTTTTCCTTTAATACTATATGCAATAAGTACCCTTGATAAAATTCAGTGTTTTGCTATATATTCCTAGTATTGTAATATCGTAAAATACTTTACAAATCAAATTTTGATATATGTTAAGTGTGTAAAAATAGTTTATGAAAAAGTGGCTTGAATTTTCAAAATTGCAAAGAATGATTACTCAAAACTCTGGAGTGTAAGAATGGAAGGAAAATTGATGGAAGAATAATATATAAATAAATTAATATATCTTACACAGTAGTTATAACATTTTGGTAGAAACATTTATTAGTTATAACATTTATGTAGAAACATAGGAACAGAGCCCTGTTTTCACTCAAAACTCACCTCCAAATGGGTTAAAACCTCAGCAAAGTTCATGTGCAGTTAAGGTATTTGAAGAGAAACTGAATAATAGCCTTGAACCCATTCACTCAGATAAAAACTTTCTGAATAGAATAGCACTTTTCTTGGCTTGAGTTTCTTTTCTGTGTCTTAGACTGTGTAGGTGAGGCTTAACTCTGGAGTTTTTGTTTAACTTCCTCATTTTTTCATTTCTATTTTTATCTAGTTTGCAATTTTAGTGTGTCTTTTTCTACTGTGATATCTTGAACTGTTTTCATCATTGTATTCCACTCTTTGTGTTTTCACAGGCATCATTAAGATTTTTTCCATATCCACTGTAATGTCCTTGAGCATATTCATGTTTTGAAGTCTTTGTCTTCTACTTTGACTCTATTGCATTTTGAAGGGTCTATTCTAGTAGGTAGGGCTCCTGAATTTGTTGGAGTCATATTGTCTTCAGTGTTAATAATTTTGGTTTTGCACTGTGTTTAATTATCATGGATTGGGAACATTGTGATTTTAGGTGTTCATATTTGGAGTTGACATTGGTAAGTTTATGTGTGTTTTGTTTCTTGATTTCTGTTGCCTGCTTCGGATCTTAGGAAAGTGTGTCGGTTGTAGGTTGCCTTTTTAGGAGTGTTTCTAAGACCATGCCAGGTGTGGCCACTGTGGATACTGGGAAGCACTTGTTTCTAGATACTTGGGATGATACTAAAGAATGGGAGTTGGCTAAAGGGGAGGGTGTTAAGGAAATGCTCAGGTAGGAACAATCTGGGTCTACCAAAAGGTATGGCAGAGTTCTTATTGTTTAGATGTAGGGTGGAAGACAATCTCTATTAAAATGGTGTGCTGCAGTGCTGTGGATGAGATTAAAGAGATTGCACTGGACTACAGAAAAGACAGTAAGAATAACTCACCGTGTCCAGCCTTATTTTGTCTACCCATATCCTAGGTAGATAGTTCTTTTTATTTATTGCTTATACACAAGTGAATGGGAGTGGACTAGAAGAGTGGAATGAACATATCCTCAGAAGGGAGGAACTCTGGATTCACTGAAGCATTTGGCACAGTGTCTAGAGAATGGGAATAGAGTTGTAGACATTTCCATAGAAATTGTCTTTTACAGATTTGGAAATGAGACTAAGGAATCTTCAGTGAAGGCCAGGAAGGAAAGGGCAGCTGGCTTAGCTGATACCTCAGTGGTGTTGTCAGAGGGTTTCTAAGTAGAGAGTGTCTCCAGATATTGGTGGTTGACACAGAGGAATGGAAATGGACTAGAGGAGAGTCTGATAGTCAACAGGGAAGAGGAAACTAAAGAATTACAAGTGATTCTCTGTGTAAAAAGTAAACATGAACACTCCAAGGTAGTGTTGAAAGGAAAATCTTTATTATAGATATGAAAAAGAGTAAAGCCGTAGGCATTTGGAAAATTTTAGAGCAGGGAGAGAATGTAGTGAACTAAACAAGATCAGTAGGCTGAATTCGATCAGGTGATGAAAATGTGACAAGGAGAGAAAGAGAGAGTGAGAAGCAACAGGAGAAAGGGCTAAGAGAAAGGGATCTAAGAGGACCAATAGAGACCCATGGGGTACAAAATCAAAATGGCAAGCCTAAATAGGATTGAAAACTGAGGGGGAAGATAAGCCCATGGACTGGAGAAATTTATATTAGGAGGAGGGTTGAGAAGATCTGATAAGAACCAAAAGGTCAGCATGGACTTCGTAACAGGTGCTTGAAATTCTGAGAGAGTTTGGAAGTTAAAATGTGCTTTTTATGCTAATATGTACCCTGCCTTAGCAATTTGTATCAGTTTCTTTTGTACCTGACACCTGGGGTCCTGATGGACAAAAATCAGAGAGATGCTAGAGACCCTTGCATGAAGATAATTATTTCTAATTGTTTTGCTTTCTGTCTCTTTGTTGTGGAATTAAGTCCATTATAGTGAGTTATTACTGAAAGATATATACTGCTTCTTTATATTTGTTGCCTATTGGTTTGATACCAGCTTTTAGAGAAATATAAATGATAATATTTTTTCTATCAAACCACACTCAGAGCCATTTAATTTTATTTTAAATACCAAATACATGTCAAAAAAAAAGTAAAAAGGTATTTCTATCCTCCCTTTCTTTCATAAGACTCCCTGCACTCTTCTCAAAGTTGGGCTATGCATCTCAGCATCTGCTTTGATACCCTCTAGGATGAAGTCTTTCAGAGGTCCTCTGTGGTAGGATCCTGTCCTGTGCCCTTTTTTTTCTCCCTCTTCTGATGACCATCCTCTTTCCCTTTCCGAAAGAGGATTGAGCATCTTACCAAGAGTCCTCCTTCTTTATTAGCTTTTTAGGTATACAGATTTGAGCATGTTTATCCTATATTATGTGTCTAATATCAACTTATGAGTGAGTATATACCCTGTGTGTCTTTCTGTTTCTGGGATACCTCACTCAGGAAATCAATCTGGTGCTTTCTCACACAATTAGGAATAGTGCTACTGCAAGATCCAACTATACCACCCTTAGGCATATATCAAAAATATGCTCAAGTATACAAGGAAATTTGCTCAACTATATTCATAGCAGCTTTATTTGTAATAGTCAAAATCTGAAAACAACCCAGATGTCCCTCAGTTGAGGAATGGATACAGAAATTGTGGTATATTTTCATAGTGGAATACTACTCACAAATTTAAAACAAGAAAATCATGAAATTTGCAGGTAACTGGTGGAACTGGAAAAGATCATGCTGAATGAGGTATCCCAGAAGCAGAAAGACATGCAGGGTATATAATCACTCATAAATAAATTAAGAAAAGAAAAAAAAAAAAAGCAAAGGTTTAAAAAATATAATCCATAGGCTCATTCATTCCAATGCTTTGTCACTAGGAGAGGCCCTGCTTGACAAGGGTAGATAGTGTGGCCTTATTGTAGCTGGTGTGACCTTGTTGGAAAAAGTGTGTCACTGGAGTTCTACTCCTGGTTTTATAAGCCCATGGGAGAGCCTTTCTCTCCCTGTTCTCCATCCTCTCTCCTTCCTTCTCCAACCTCTCTCTATTTTTCACCTGTGCATCCAGATTAGACCTGTCAGCAACTTCCTAGCACCATACCTGCCTGTATGCTACCATACTTCCTGACATGATGACAGTGAATTGTCTCAATTTTTAAGCCATCCTTAATTAAATGTTTTCCTTTAACAGAGTTGCCATAGTCACAGTGTCACCAAACAGCAATAGAACACTGATTGAGACAAGAGCAATACACACTAAATTGCCTCTTCCTTTTTAGTAAATCAGTTGACGCTATTTTATCCTTTATTTTTCTGATATAATTTCCATTCAAAGTTGTCAGCTGCAGATATACAAATATACAAAGAAATGCTATTGATAATATTTTTATTATTTTTTTCAGATTAAAATATAATTGATTCATTTTTACCTGTCCATTTCTCCCTCCAAACTCTCCTGAGTATCCCTGGCTGCTCTTTTGAAAATACATTACCTTTGTTCTGATTAACTGCTGTTACATATATATGTTTTTATATACTCATACACACATGCATAAGTACAACCTGCTCATTCTGTATATTATTTCAAATTGTGTTTACATGGATGGTTATTTAGTATTGAGTAATCAATTGGCATGTTCTTCCAAGGGAAAAGACTTTTTACCTCTCTAATAATGTCTTTGTAGTCTGTAGTTCTTTTATTATATTTTGGGGCCTTGAGGGCTTTTCCCCATGTAAGTTAGCATGTGTACTGGTGTCATCCCCACCTAACTCATGTATGAGCAGACATGCTGGTAAGATTTTATGAGTATAGTATTGCTGGGATGCCACTGACTGACCCAGTCGGGTCCCATAACCGCAGGAGAATTAGGGTTTTGGATATTCAGGAAGGTATGGGTTCGGCGGATGACAAACAGAGACAACACCAAGATGTCTTTTGAATCTGCTGCAAATTACTGAAGTCAAGCTAACACTTATATAGTGATTACATAAAGAAGCACCTTGAAGTTGACATATTTCCCAGATCATTTAGACTTTTACCAACAATACAAAGTTTACATTTTAACTGAAAGTGCAACCAGATATAAAGCAGTGTCTACAAAAAAATCTTGGCCTAAAAGTTTTTAATCAAAGCAAATAAGGGACATAAAACTTTAACCCTCTGGCTATTTACACAGTTTTATTGCTACTAATTAGTGAGGGGAAGGCCAGGGACTCTTATGGACCTCTGAGCCAAGTCAGCTAAAGATTTACAATCCTCCTTAGAGATAAGACACTAGAACTAGCTTGTCCATGAAACTCATAGTATAATATAAAACCTTCTGACCTCCTATGTTTACCTATCTTCTTTTTGCCTCATCATAAACACCTGTATAAAGCTCTTACTCTTTTATTACCTACAATGTTTGGATTTTCCACAAGCAATTCCTGATGCTGAATCTGATTTATTACCTCTTCTAAAATTTTATTTTCCTTCCACTCTTTTTTGCTAAAGCTTTTAGTAATCGATCAGAAATGTGTTTCCTTGAATAGTTAATTGTGATATTCCAAGAAACATAGAGAAACAGCAAAAAGCTCATTAATCCAACCCCACAACCGAGGAAGGATAGGAATCTCGAGTATGTCTTTTGGCTCAGGTGGTCAGGGGCGAGCACTTTGCCAGGGACCTCCGGGGAGCCTATTCCCAAGGGAAACGTATCCCCCGCCTACCAGCACAATCAGTGTTATGCTACACAGAAGACACTGGAGTGGATGTGGCACTGGGGGATACAATCTCATGACAAAATACCATTACATTGTTTCTTAGAATGTTATCATCCCTCTCTTGCAATGATCCCTGAGTCTTGTGTTCAGGAGATTTAGATGTGTATTCTAGGGACAAAGATACACAACTCTTCATTAGGTTAAGTATTAAACTTATCTGTGGTATAAAGACAATCATGTTGATCTTTTAAGTGGTTCATAGTTGTGAAGATTATAGGGTACCAAATATGAAAATATAGTCCTGTGTTTTCTTGAAAATGAACAGCAGGAAGAATACTTTAGAGATCCCTCTTTGATCCACACTTTTTTTGGATTTCAGATGTTTATTTTCTTTATTTTTACTGAAAGTAAATGTTTTTCTTGTACAATCAATACATCCAGATTGCACTTTTGCCTCTCTCCACTTTTCCCATAGTCTTCCACCAAAGTCAAACATTACCTGAGTGCGGAATGAGGACTGAAATAAAGCAAGACCTCAAGAGGTCAGCTTGAGAGGGCTCTCAGTGAAAACTGTAGCCTCCTGGTTTACTTCACACCTCATTTTTATAGTCAGAGCAAAATATATCAATACAAGGAAGGGGTTCAAACTCATTTTCTTAGACCATATCTCTGTATAGCAGAAATAGTGCAAGATCACACAAACAAGATAAAGTAGCTTGGCAAAACATCCTGTTATTGGCAAGGTAAAGGCTAGGAAGGAAACATGTTTTGCACTGTTTGCCAAACAAGCAGCTCTCCATAACCTCCCTTCTACCCTAGATCCACTTCTCTTTCATTTCCTCTTTAGAAAAGAACAGGCCTATAAGATTCTGTCAGTTAAACAGGAAAAAGAAGATACAACCAAATAAGGCAAAGCCTTCATATATAGTCCCAAATGTACTCATATTTGGAGCTAGGAACCTCAAAGGTAGAGAATATACAGGTTTGTATTTCTGCATCCGTGTTACCTCACTAAGCAAAATACTTTTTCTAATTTTATCAATTTATCTTTAATTTTCATATTTAAAAAAAGCAACTGAATGGTATTTCTTTTCTTTCTGTTTTTTTTGTTGTTGTTGTTGTAATCGTAATGTAATTACATCATTTTTGCCTGCTGCTATTGAATTTTAACTCCTAAAATTTGCTTTCAGAATAGTACTCTTACATTTTTATCAACTCTATCCCTTTTGATCACAGTTTGACAGATCTACTTACATTTTAAGTATTATGTCCTAATCATTGTTTAAGAGTTGTCCTAGGAAAAATGAAAATAGAACCATATTTATCACCCTGCACAAAACTACAGTCCAAGTGGATCAAAGAACTCAACATAAAACCAGATACACTAAATTGGTTAGAAGAAAAATTGGGGAAGAGCCTTGAACTCGTTGGTACAGGAGACAATTTCCTGAACAGAACACCAACAGCACAGGCTCTAAGAGCAACAATCAATAAAGGGGACCACATCAAACTGAAAAGCTTCTGTAAAGCAAAGGACTCCAACATCAAAACAAAACAAATGCCTACAGATTGGGAAAGAATCTTCACTAACCCTCTATCTGACAGAGGGCTAATATCCAGTATATATAAAGAACTAAAGAAGTTGAAATGTACCAAATCAAGTAATCCAATTATAAAATGGGGAACAGAGCTAAACAGAAAATTCTTGATAAAGGAATATTGAATGGCAGAGAAACACTTAAATAAATGCTCAATGTCATTAGCCATCAGGAAATGCAAATCAAAACAAACTTGAGATTTCACCTTACACTCATCAGAATGGCTAAGATCAAAATCTCAAGAGATAACGCATGCTGGAGAGGCTGTGGAGAAAGGGGAACCCTCCTCTACTGCTGGTGGGAATGGAAACTTGTACAACCACTCTGGAAAGCAATCTGGCGCTTTCTCAGACAACTAGGAATAGTGCTTCCTCAAGATCCAGCTATACCACTCCTAGGCATATATCCAAAAGAGGCTCAAGTACACAATAAGAACATTTGCTCAACCATGTATGTATCAGCTTTATTTGTAATAGCCAGAACCTGGAAACAACCCAGATGCCTCTCAACTGAAGAATGGATACAGAAAGTACGGTACATTTACACAATGGAACAATATTCAGCAATGAGAAACAAGGAAATCAAGAAATTTGCAGGTAAATGGTGGGACTTGAAAAGGATCATCCTGAGTGAGCTATCCCAGAAGCAGAAAGACACACCGGGTATATACTCACTCATATAGACATATAATATAGGATAAGCCTACTAAAAGCTGTCCACCTAAAGAAACTAATCTACAGGGAAGACTCTGGCTGAAATGCTCAATCCCCATCCCAAAAGGCAAAGAGGATGGACCTCAGAAGAAGAAGAAAACATGAAACAAGTTAGGAGCCTCCCATAGAGGGCCTCTGAAAGTCTCTGCCCTGCAGACTATCAAAGCAGATGCTGAGACTTATGGCCAACTGTTGGGCAGTGTGCATGGGATCTTATGTAAGAAGTGGGATCTGAAGAGGACAGGAACTCTACAAGGAGAGCAACAGAACCAGAAATTTGAACACAGGGTTCTTCCCAGAGACTCATACTCCAACCAAGTACCATGCATGGAGATAACCTAGAACCCCTCCACAGATGTAGGCCATAGCAGTTTAGTGTCCAAGTAGGTTACATAGTAATGAGAAGAGGGGCTGCCTCTGACATAATCTGATTAGCCTGCTTGATCACCTCCCCTGAAGGGGGAGAAGCCTTACCAGGCCACAGAAGATGACAATGCAGCCACTCCTGATGTGATCTGATAGACTAAGATCAAACGGAAGGAGAGGTGGACCTCCCCTATTAGTGAACTTGAGGAGGGGCATTCGTGAAGAAGGAGGAGAGTGGGTGGGATTAGGAGGGGAGTAAGGAGGGGCTTATGGGGGATACAAAGTGAATAAAGTGTAATTAATAAAAAAATAAAAAAATGTATAATTTGCAAGTACTTGTGGCAACTACCTAGTGAGTGACAAGCCTGTCTAGGCTACAGAGATCCTGTCTCAAAAGAAAGGAAGGAATGAGGGAAGGAGGGAAGGAAGGAGGGATAGGAGGAAAGAAGGAGGGAAGGAAGGAAGGAAGAAGGAAGGAAGGAAAGAAAGAAAGAAAGAAAGAAAAAGAAAGAAAAAAAGAAAGAAAGAAAAGAAAGAAAGAAAGAAAGAAAAAGAAAGCAAAGCAAAGAAAGTAAAATGCCAGACCACACTAGTACATGGAGCTGGTCTTTTTAAGTTTTAATAAAATAGATTCAAAGTTTTCCAAGTATATATTCATATTTATCACAATGACATTTCTCACATGGGGGTGTTTATTTGACTAACCTCAATTCTTATCATTTCTTCTACCAATATTCTGCAATTTGGTTAATAAAACAATAATCAACTAAGAAAAGGCAGAGTTAAAAATGATCCTATATGCCAGGCAGTGGTGGCACAAGAGGCAGCACTCAAGAGGCAGAAACAGGCAGATCTCTAAGTTTGAGACCAGTCTCAATTTACAGAGGAAGTTCCAGGATAGTCAGGGCTACATGGAGAAACCCTGTCTTGGGGAAACAAACAAACAACAATAAAACGTAGCTGATGGCAGCTCAGTATCCAAGTGGGTTCCCTAGTAAGGGGAAAAGGGACTGTCTTTGACATGAACTCAGTGGCTGGCTCTTTGACCAACACCTTGAGGGAGGAGCAGCCTTGCTAGGACACAGAGGACAATGCAGCCAGTCCTAATGAGAGCTGATAAGCTAGGGTTGGATGGAAGGGGTGGTGGGCCTTGCCTATTGGTGGACTTGGAGAGGGCCATGGAAAATGAGGGATGGAGGTTGGGATTGTGAAGGAATGAGGGGGGGTGATAAGCTGGGATGCAAAGTGAATAAAATGCAATTAATGTTAAAACCAAAAAATTTAATTAAAAAACCAAAGAGAAAAAAAAAAAAACCTGTATAAAATGTACTCAAAAGAGTACATCATTCACTAGAGTAAACTTGCAGTTCATGATTTACATTTCAATGATGGAGTTAAATACTCACAAGAAAAAAAAATAGAGGCCACAGGGAGGAGGGGACTTTACTGTCTCCTCTTTATCTGTACATTGCATATTAATAAATCATCTGTACATTCAACCACAAAGTTCTTCAATAACTGCTTTTCTCAGTGGCCTCAATTGGCTACACATGACAATGAGAAACATTCTTTCACTGTCTATGACCTTGGATCCTGATAACCCCATCCTGTCACCTTGTACCTGTTTTGTCACCATGAAACTAAAAAGTCAGATTTACAGTGACTTAAACATATAATGTTATTATTTATCATGTTAAAAACAAACAAAAACACAAAGTGGCTATCTAGATATGCTAAAGCAACCCTATTGTCAGTCATTAGCTATCAAAGTTCCTTCTAGCTCTTTGCTCTATTATTCCTACCCAAGATGACTGCTAGATCTCTAGTCCTTTGCTTGCTTGCTTGTTTGGTTTGGGTTTCTCTGTGTAGTTTTCCTGGCTGTCCTGAAACTAGATCTATAAATCAGGCTGACCTTTAATGCAGAGATCCAAATGCCTCTACCTCACCTCCCAAACTCTGGGATTAAAGGCCTGAGCCACCACCATCCAGCTGATCTTCAGTCTCAGGTAAAGAATAGCTGGGAATACACACCATCACCTCCTTAGAACACTTTTGAAACACTATAGTCATCATTCCATTTCTATTCCACTAATCCAGATATAGTCACATGATTATATCTGTTAAAAATTTAAAGAGAGCTGGGGATGGGTCAGTGATTAAAAGTATTGAGAAAGGGGAGGGGAAAAGATGGGAGGGGAAGGGAGTAATGGGAAAGGAAGGGACAGAAATGAGTATAGCTTAGTGGTAGAGTATATGCTTAGCATGAGTGCGGACCTGAGTGCAATACTCAGCACTGAAGGGAAAGGGGAGCAGTGCAAGGGTACAATTACACAACATTGGTTGATCTCAGTGTATGAAACTAAGTGGAAAATAAGCCAAACATTTAAAAAAAACTGTCTGATTCGATTTATATGCAACTCTACAAACAACAAAATCATACAGACAGAAAGCAGATCTGCAACCAGAGGGTAAGGAGAAAACAGACTTCAAAAGAGTACAAGAGGACTTTTGTTTTGTTTTTCAAGACAGGACTTCTCTGTGTAGCCTTGCCAATCATCTCTTTCTAAAACAGGCTGGTCTCAAACTCACAGAGATTCAAATGCCTCTGCCTCCCTGAGTGCTGGGATTACAGGCATGCACCATCATGTCCAGCTTTATTAGAGGACTTTTTATGGGCAAGTAAGTGTTCTATATCTTGATTGTGGTAGTGATTATACTAGTGTATATAATTCCTTAAAACCACTGACCTGTTTTCCTAATTTTTTCACACCTAAATTATGCTTGAATAAACTACATAAATTACACAAAAATATGACAAAAAGTATACATTTCCTACTTCAGATTATAATTTATGCAACATTCAGAATTTCATTTAAAAAAACAAAACAAAGAAATCTTCCCTTTATTCAGTGTGGAAGAAGGGTAGTCACATTAGCCACAGGATAGAGGTGGGAACTACAAAATCTCCAGCAAGCTTTGGGAAAGGGAAGAAGAGTCCATGTGGTCAGAGAATGGCCAAAGCCAAACACATTTTATCAGAGACTGTGGGTCAAATCTGGAGGAACAAACTGGCCTGGAGCATTACGATACAAAGGGAGTGAGAGTGAAGAATGCCTAAGTGGGAGGTCAGAGGATGAGCAGAATGGGAAGTGTGTCCACAGAAACCATCTTAACCCCAAGCACATCAGACCACAAGCAAGTTGGGGAACCCTGTGTGGTGGCATCATAACATGGGTTCTTAGTTCCAACAGGGCTGGAAGTAAGGGAGGAGGATATGAAATGAAGAAATAGCCTCAGTAGGGAGAGAAAACAAGTCATTATAAAGAACAGCAAAAAATAAACAAGATGTGTGTGTGTGTGTGTGTGTGTGTGTGTGTGTGTGCATGTGTGCAAAGCCTGATTTCTAATGTTTGAGAAGACCATTACAACATCAAAAATGCAAATGCTAGATTTCTGGGCTGAAGTTAGAAGTACTGAAATAGTTCACATTTTTCAATGTTCAGAGACAGAAATATAGATATATGTGAAAATATGGATAAATATATCCTCTAGCTCCACATGAAGAGAACTTGGGGATACTTGTAACCCAACAGTAATAATGATGCTAGTGATGAGAAATTAGCATCTACTGGGAGAAAGCAGGGATCCCTAGAGGAATAGTTGATTACAGGGCTGCACTTGGCCTATTGTGTAAGCGGCCCTAAGTCAGAGGATTAACACAACAAAGGAGAAGAAATGGGTGTGAATGTGTGCCAGAAATACTTTTGATCAAAAAGTAATGATGCTCAAAGAATGATGGAAATGGGACATGTTAAAAAGACACAGAAGGGATTAGAGAGATTGCTCTGAGGTTAAAGGTCCTGAGTTTAATTCCCAGCAATCACATGGTGGCTTACAACCATCTATAATGAGATCTGCTACTCTTTTCAGGCCTGCAGGCATACATGCAGGCAGAACCCTGTATAAATAATAAAAATTCCTTTTTAATAATTATTTTTATTAATTACCATTTATTCATTTTGTATCCCCCCTGTAGCTCACTCTCTTCTCCCTTCTCAACCACACCCTCTCTCCCTCTTCCCCACCCATGCCCCACCCTCAGTCCACTGATAAGAGAGATCCTCCTCCCCTTCCCTCTGACCCTAGTCTATCAATTCTCATCAGGAGTGGCTTCATTGTCTTCCTCTGTGGCCTGGGAAATCTTCTTGCTCCTGGGGATGAGTTGATCAAAGAGCAGGCCAGTCAGTTCCTGTCAGAGACAATCCCTGTCCCCATTACTATGGAACCCATTTGGACACTGAACTGCCATGGGCTACCTCCATGCAGGGGTTCCAGGCCATCTCCATGTGTGGTCCTTGGCTGGAGTATCAGTCTCAGAAAACACCCCTCTTTCCAGACTTTTTGGATCTGTTGCTCTCATTGTGGAGCTCCTGTTCTCTCCAGGTCTTACTATCTTTCACTTCTTTCATAAGATTCCCTGCACTCTGCCCAAAGTTTGGCTATGAGTCTCAGCATCTGCCTTGATACCCTGTAGGGTAGAGCCTTTCAGAGCCCCTCTGTGGTAGGCTTCTGTCCTGTTGCCTGTTTTCTCCCTCCTCCAATATCCATCCTCTTTGCCTTTCTGAATAGAGACTGAACATTTTAGCCAGAGTCCTCCTTCTTGATAAGCTTCCTTAGGTATACAGATTTTAATATGTTTATCCTATATTATATGACTAATATCCACTTTTGAGTATATACCCAGTGTTTCTTTCTGCTTCTGAGAATACTCACTCAGTATGATCTTTTCCAGTAGACACAGAAGCTGGATATTTGAGCTCTTGGTCAAATGACAAAACAATTTAAACATCAAAATGAATGGTTAGAATATCTATGTCCTCCCAAAATTCCTATGTTGAAGTCCTAAGACACAAAGTAACAGAACTGCATGATATCTTTGGGAAGTACTCAGGTCTTGGGGTGAAGTCCTTCTAAATAGATAAATAGATTCATAACTTATAAAATCATGTGGCCCTTTAGGCCACTTAGATTAAATTGAAAACAGGACTGTAGACAAGCATGCCCCCAACTAGACTTCATATTGTAACATTAGACTTTCCAGAGTTGACAACTGTGAAAAATAAAGTCTTTGTTTATAAATCATTTGTCATAGAAACCCCCACAGCTAAAACAAAACAATAACAGTACAGTCCACTACAGAAGGCACATAAATCCATATTAATGTAAGTTTATGGCAAATGCATTAACATTCTGATGAGGACCAAGACAGTGTCATGGGAGTCCAGGGTATTATATCTGTAGTAGAAAAGCCTGACAGACACTGATTACAAGTAATTAAAGTATGTAACATCTGACAGGACACAGTGTGTTACACTGGTGTGAAAACCTTGTCCAAGTTTATATATTTATCCATGACAACACAGAGAGCTGAGAGAGAGTCTACAAAAATAACTAACCTGGGATATTAGCCATATAGTACAGGATAACCATGGTACAACCCACAGACCCAAATAAACTAAGTAACATGGAGGGTTGAAGAGAGGATCCTTGAATCCCACTAAGAAGGGGAAATAAAATAGACATCACAGACATGGGAAGTGGAGGGAGAGAGGAAGTGGGTGGGAGAGGGGGGTGAAGAGAGGAACAGGAGAGGGGATCAGGTTTGGGTAAAGGGGGCAGGGGGTGAGATGGCTGGGGGAGAGGGAAAATGGTGTTGGGGCATCTCTGAGACCAGAGGAAGACCTGGAATTTTGGAGGCACCTGGGAAGATATGGGGGTGACCCTGGCTGAGACTCCTAACAGCAGGGATATTAAGACTGAAGTAGATACATCCTGTAGCCAGAATATGGAGGGGGACACCAAACAAAGCACAAAACCTTAGATGCAAATTTTCCCCCAGAAGATTTGCAGGGATAAATGATGGAACGGAAATTGAGGAAATGGCCAACCAAGGACTGGCAGAACTTGAGACCCAACCCGTGGGAGAGACCCAACTTCTTAGACTATTAATACTACTCTGCTATACTTGTAGACAGGAGACCAGCATTATCTGTCATCTGAGAGGCTTCATCCAGCAGATAATGAAAGCAGATGCAGACACCCACAGCCAAATAATTAAGCAGAACTCAGGGAGTCTTGTGGAAGAGTCAGAGGAAAGATTTAGGATTTGGAGGGGTAGGACACCACAAGAACTACACAGCCAGCTCCCCTGGGACAGTGGGGCCTCATAGAGACTGAACCACCAACAAAATAACATACCTGGACAGGTCCTAGGCCCCCTACACATATGAAACTGATGGGCTGCTTGTCCTCAAGTGGGTCTCCTAACAACAAAAGCAGGGACTGTCTCTACCTTGGACTCTGTTGACCCCTTCTGGATTCCATATCCCTAGCAGGGCTGCCTTGTCTTGCCTCAGTGATAGAGAAGGTACTTAAACCTGATGTAACTTGATGTGCCAGGGCAGATTGTTTAGGGGAGTATGTAGGGAAAGTGGGTGAAAGAGTAGGACTTGGAAAAGAACAGGGAGTGAGGGTGTGAGTGGGATGTAAAATGAACAAATAAGTTAATGAAGAAAAAATATAACTGCCTGCAGTCATCAAAAGTGACAAGATCATGAAAAAATGAGAGAACTCTTCCATATTCAATGAGACTAAAAAGATAAAGAGACAATGCAACACTGAAATGTACCAACTTCTTTCAACATTTATGTGAGTAATAACATAGTCAACACAACCCAAATTAAATGAAATACTGTGTCAGTGTGAATTTCCTGTTTTGATAACTGAATTGTCATTATGTAGGACAACGTTCTTGTTTGCATAAAATTGACACTAAACCATTCAGAGTGACAGGGCATAAGGTCAGCAGCTTCCTCTCAAAATATCCAAAGTAAAACAGCAATTAACTGTGTACCATACTTGGAACTTTTTTCAAGTTTGTTATTGTTTTAAAATTGTTGTTGGGGAAGCTGGGCATTGTCTTTAACCCCAGCACTTGGGAGGCAGAGGAAGGCGGATCTCTGTAGGTTCAAGACCAGCCTGTACTACATAGGGAATCCCAGGACAGCCAGCCAGAGTTCTGTAGAGAGAATTTGTCTCAAAAAAAAAAAAAAAAACAAACAAACAAAAAAAAACTAAATAAAATTATTGTAGGGGGAAGAACAATGTAACTGAAAACTGAACAAGATTAAAAAAAAACAAAACTGATTCTCCACACTAGCAGTCTGGGTAAGATTATGTCTGTAAGAGACTGACAGATGAAATGACATGACATTTTGGAGCAGCAAGAATATTCTCTAAATACAGCCCAATGTGTGTGTGTGTGTGTGTGTGTGTGTGTGTGTGTGTTCATGATGCCGGTGAAGCATGCATACTAGGGAACACATAGGAAGTTTAGAAGACAACTCTGTGCAATCGCTTGCTTCCACCTTTCATAAATTCAGGCATCAAACTTAGGTCTCCAGGCTTGCCCAGCAAGAGCTTTTATCTGCTGAGCCATCTCATCGACCTGCAAGCGGTTTTTTAAGTGACCTCAATTAAGCAGTAGTGAGAAAAAATTAGGAAGAATCCCTTCTCTTAAACAAATTCTTAGGAATGAATAAATAATAAACAGGGGTACCCTAGTGCTACCAGCGACTAACAATCAGCAAAACACAACCTAAGCACCTCCAGAGACAAGGGGCTGTAGGGCTGGTAGCTAAAATTCCTTGCAAATGTAAAACTGGAATTACCCTGAAATAAAAGTTTTCCAGGCTCTACAGTAAACTTGTGATTACATCTTGTTTATCTATACATAACAACCCAAAGAGATAAAAATAAGAAAATAAGCCTGCGTGAACCTTTGTATACTCCTGGTTGTGCAAGTCCATCAAAGTATAAACAACAGTGTATCTGCCAAACTGTTCCTTATGAAGAATTCTCTGATGAATAAAGAGAACAATCCAATCATGTGAAAGCTAAATAAGAGAGAGCACCTGCAGTGGCTGTCTTTACTTAAGAAGAGTCACTTCATTCTGGAATGCTGCCACATATGTCTGGAAACACTGTTCCTAGATATGTGCACGGATCCTATGGCCTTTCAAGTACCCAGAATTCTTTGGACCTGGATGTCCAAGCTCCTACATTCCATCCCCCCCCAGGGCAGGAGGGAGGCAGCACCGGACTCTCTTTACTTCCTTTCTGGGAGGACTGGCCCCAGCATCACTCTTCCTCAGGATGCAGGGCACAATGTATCCCTAGGAACTCCTCACACTGTGTGCTTCCCTCCTAACCCTGGCCCCAAGAGCGGAGTCCGGCAGAAGCCTCCACAGCTCTCTTGGCAGAACCTGAGCAGGCCTGCCCCGCCCGGGCAGACAACCAGCCCCGGCTGTAACTCCACAGCCATCCAGTGGGTTCCTCACACACGCCCACAGCCAGCCAGGCTCCACTGCTCTGGGATGGCCAACAACCCGTGGACCCTCCACTCCTCCAACGCTCCTCCACCCAACCCTCTGGACTCCCGCCTGGGGCAGAAGCAGAGCCCGGGCCTAGCCCACTGGATGGCTGCTGGAGGGGGGTCAGGGAGGAGCCCATGGGCAGAGCCGGGGAGGGGCCAGAGGCAGAGTCCGGGAGGCCATGGGGACAGAGGCAGAGCCCTGTGGAGGCGGAGGCGGAGTCCGAGGCGGAGCAGAGGCGGAGCGCTCAGAGGGAGCAAAGGCAGAGCCTAGGGGCGAGGCGGAGACCAGGGATGTGGGGCGGGCCTGCAGGTGGGGGGGGAGCCCGGAGCCTGGAGTTAGGGCCCCGGGGCGGGCAAGCTCCTGAAAGGATGGAGGCGGAGCCCGAGGCGGAGGGAGCAGAGTTGAGGCCGGAGCCCGGGGGTGGGTGTGGAGCCCGGGAAGGGCAAAGCCCCGGGGTGGAGGAGGAACCTGGGGAGGAGGAGGAGCCCAGGGGCGGAGGCGGAGCCAGGGAGATGGAGGCTGAGCCTGGGATGGAGGGGGGGAGGGCAGGGGGGGGGCTGAGGCATCGAGCCTAGGAGGCGGAGGCGGGCCGGCGGGAGCCGGGGAGGGGGAGGGGGTCCGAATGGGCAAAGGCGGAACCCAGTGACGCCCCCCCCACACCCTTACCAGGCTTCTCCGGGGCTCAGCCTACCATGAAGAAGTAGTTCACTTAGCCAAGCCAGGACCGCTGCCACCACTGCCTGGGAAGCGGGTTCCTGTCGCTGCCCCCGCCCACCCTGCCCGGGAGGAGCTCAGCGATTTCCCTTCAGCGTCTGTAACATAGCAACGGCGCTTCGGTCATGCTGGACAATGGAGGCACTCACTGCACCTGTGCCAAGCCTCGCGAAGCCCCTCCCGCCCCCCACCTGAGTAGGTTCTGCCTTCTGGGTCAGGGCCCTGTGAGGCCTGAAATTTCTGAAATCTTACTATTAATTTTACAGGACAAAAGGATCTTTGAGATAAATGTACCTCAAAGCATTTCTCTCCTGTTTTCAAACCCCTTGTCTTAGCTACTTTTCTATCACTGTGCTAAGATATCAGGACCATGGCTGCTTATAGAAGAAATGGTTGTTTGGGTACCTAGAGTTTCAGAGGGTAAGTCCATGACCATCATGGAAGGGACCATGGTGGCAGACAGGTATGGCAGGCAGAGAACCAGAGAGAACAGTGGCTGAGAGCTTACATTCTGATCTACAAGTATGAGGCAAAGAGCTAACTGAGAATGGTGTGAGATTTTAAAATCCTCAAAGCCCACCCACAGTGACACACCTCTTCAACAAGATCACACTTCCTAATTTTTCTAAAACAGTTCCACCAACGGGGACCAGATTTTCAAACATATGAGATTATAAGGGTGATTTTCATTCAAACAAATACACTCCTCAATAGCTTCCTATGTAGCCAAAGAATTAAGATAAAAACTTGAATGTCCCAAAGCATCCTAGACACTCAGATTCTTGTGCTGTTTTGTTGTTGCTGCTGCTGTTTTGTTTTTGAGACAGAGTTTCAAATAGTCCAGGTTGACCTTCATTCCTGACCTTCCTGATGCTCCATTTACAGGCATGTTTCACAACACTTGATTTATGATCTTTTTTGTTTGTTTTGTTTTGTTGTTGTTTTGCTTTTCTTTTCAAGAGGGGTTTTTCAGCTTTGTCTGGACTGGACTTGGTCTGTAGACCAGGATGGACTTGAACTCACAGAGATCCAGTGTGTGCCACTCTGACCTCTTTTTTTTTTTTTTTTGATGGGAGTATTTTTATCTTTTGCGTAGATGAGTGATAAGAGCATTTTACTTGTATGTAATATAAGTGTACCATATGAGTGCCTTATATTCCAGGAGGTCATATGGCATCAAATTCCCTAAAACAGGAACTACAGAAGAAAATGTAAAAACTCTGGGAAAAAAAGAAATATTTTGTTTTAAGATTTAAGATTTATTATGTATATAATGTTGTGTTTGCATGTACACCTGCATGACAGAAGAGGGCACCAGATTTCATTATAGATGGTTGTGAGCCACCATGTGGTTCCTGGGAATTGAACTCATGACCTCTGGAAGAGCAGCCAGTGCTCTTAACATCTGAGCCATCTCTCCAGCCCCACAGAAAGTATTTTTCATCACTAAACCATGTCTTCAGCCCCTCTGGCTTCCTTTATAATCATTATTATTATTATTATTATTATTATTTTTTTTTCTTCTATTATATTCAAAACAAATTCACCTTCTTTCATTTCTCCTACTGAAATAAAATGTTCTCAACTCTGGGCCCTTGAATAAATGTTTTCTTTATCTCTTCTAGGTGTTAGGTCCCCTTTGCTTTTCTTTAGGTTTCATAGTAGATTTTATAGTGATGTATATGTTTCTATGAATGGTCTTTGTTGGATTACCCCACAAGACTGTAAACTTATAGAGAAAGAATAGTGTTTGCATGAATCATTTTTTTGTGTTGTGTGTTCAGGACTTAGCACAGTATTGGGTACCTAATTCACAAACAGTAACTATCTGTGGAAGGACAAATAATCTTTTAAACAGTAAATGCCTTTAAAAAAGTCTTCATAATCTGATAGTAATAAAGAATTCCCACCTAGAGGATGGGAACATGTAACATTTTATTTGTTAATGCCAGCCATTATATCAACTGTAATAAACTTCTCCTGAAGTCTTTTTATCTTGTTCTGTTACTGCTGTTATAGGACAGCCTCCTCCATGCCTGTTGCCTTCTCTGTGTTCTCTTTCATTTATCCCATAGAAAATTACTTCCTTTAAGCTTTAGTGAGGTTTATCATCTGGCTTTATCATATGCAAAGACTGTCTGTATCTACCTGTTTTGTACAGAACCTAGGAATACAGCTAAGATCATTTGTTCCACATAATACAAGGTAAAAAGGAGGAGGAGGAGGAGGAGGAGGAGAAAAGGAACAGGAGAAAACAAAGCATTGCTTTTCTTTATGCAGATGCTCTGCCTTAAATACAGGTGTTAACAGTTTACCTGTCTCTGCCTTCCAAACAAGATAGAAATTCAGATACAGCAACAGTGCTATTTATTTGGTGTTTGTTTTAACCTGTTCCCTCTCTTGACATTCACTGTTTACCTGCTTTATACATAGTTTGTTTTATGTACATGTTCATTTTCTGGGAAAAATCTGTGTTTTCATTAGGTTTTATGGGAGGTTAGGTCCTCAGAAAATGTCCTGAGCTTTGCAACCTGCCATACTTATCCCTAGGAAACCATATCTGCAAAGCTGATTATGTCCTCTTTGTATATCATTTGATGTTATGACTTAATGATGCATCTTGAACCTTGTTTTCAACAAAATGTTATAAACATGCCCTAAGCTTACCAGGCATTTTGTGCCTCATAAAAAAAAAAAAATCATTCCCTATTTGAGTTTGTCTGAAAAGAGCATCTGAGATCATTATACAAAAAAAAAAAAAGAAGTTTGTGGGGTTGGGATTTTGGCTCATTGAACATTATTAGCAGAAGTTTAGATTTGTTTAGTTTAAGGCCAGGCTGGGCTAAATAATTCAGAAATAAAATGTAAACTACAAGACATTTCAAAACAAAGCATTATTTGGCGGTCATTATTCAAGCAAGCTTTTCAGGTCATATATTCATAGATATTCTCAACAAGGTCCAGCCCAGCAGGATTTTCTGCACATCCTCCAAATGCTCTACTAGCAAACTGGAGCCTGTGGAAAATGACTCAACCTTCCCTAAATTGGGAAAGGGGAGAAGGATAGAAGGATTCTGTCCCATGTCCTCAGTCAGTTCAAACAAAAACAAAAGAACAACAAAAAAAAATGTACTGGGTACAGAGACAAAACAGTTAAACAAGACACAGAACAGTGGATCCCATTGCTTGTGCAGCAGAAAATACCACAGACCCAGACAGCATATCCCACCACTCCTGCAGTGGAAAAACTGAAAGTAAGACATGAGAATGAATTAGTGCTGCTGATCTCTACCTGCCATTGTCCTTGTCCAAAAATCCAGAGAACACAGAGAACTGGGTACAGAGTCCAGAGCTTTGGACAGATAGACCAGGGCACATTCATCCTCTCTGAGGTCCAGAGATCACAGAAAATCCATCGGTGCTCAACTCCCTTTACAGATGTGCCCTTTGGGGAATCAAGTCTATGGAATAGAAGGATTCCAGGCCCCCTCAGTGGCCCAGAGACAAATGTCCAGAGCATCAGCTCTAACCTTTCTGATTGACACAGATTACACATTTTGCCTCAGCAGATCCCAAAAAAAAAAAAAAAAAAAAAAAAAAAAAAAACCAAAAACCAAACAAACAGAGAAACACAGAGAAAGACACAGACAGACACAGACAGAGTGCTCACTTACTGGGGCACATTGTTGTTCAGCCAGATCCATGTGCCAACTGTTTACAAATGTGCTTGGGAGACTTGGGGATCCAATATGAGAACCCATATATTATGGCCAGATCTTTTGGGTCACCAAAGATCAACACAGAGAGCCAGACAGACACAAACAAAGCAGCTGCAGCATGTTTCAGTGCAGCCCTTGGGAAGAAAAAGTTATGGCCAGATTTTATTCACTAAAGATTATTGATTGCAAGAGCAAAGAGTTTTATTTGGGCTTAAGCTGGGTCTTTCCATCATCACCAACACAGTGGATCAGAGAGGAGAGCCCTGAGCAGCTGCATGGTGGGGGTTTTGATTGGGGTTTTAGGAAGGACCAGGAAGTTCCAGTTTAACAGTTACAGGATTGGGTGGCATTCAGCAAGGGCAAGCTTTTTACAAAGTGATTGGCTAGCTAACATAACTAACATTGAGCGAGCTATCTCTAGGCCTCAGGAATGTTAGGTATTTTTGTGTGTCATTAAATGTTCTACTACAAGGTTGGTAGGGTGCTCAGCACAAATGCCCCACTTTGAGATGAGATACCTTCCCATCCTTGTGGTTATCCTCAGGCTGTTCCTTGGGTAGGGATCTTATGACCTTGTTTTTGGAATTGGTGACCCATGGCCTAGTTCCTGCTGACCTTATGGTAGAGTCACTATTCTAGTGACCTTTAGGTGACCTTTTTAGGCCTAGTTCCTGGTGACTTTGGGGATGTCAGGTAGGTTCTCTCAGTTCTAAAAGATCCATTTGGATTTTGTGGGGGTTTATAAATGGTTTATGTCCTGTGTCAGAGAGCACTCAAATATTAAGCTGTGATATAGAAGAGTAGAACTGATGATGTAAAGGATTTACTATTGCTGAGAAACTAGTGGTCCCAGTTAGAATTTACCAGAGGGAAGACTGTTTGTAAAACACTCCACAGATAAGTAGTATGCTAACCAGGCCTGTTAGAGATTAGGATCCTGGAATACACATGTTTGCTCACCAGGATTATCTAGAAATGTAGCAGGGTGAGGTTTTTTAATTTGTAACTTCCCAATGTGTATTTATTAATTTATGAATGCAAATGAAAACAGACCAGATTGGTGGGTGTACAGTTTAGGTCAGGTAACTTGATCCAGTGAATATTGAATTTTGAATTAAGAGACTGTTCTATGCCCATATGTACAATCCTCATTGACACAGTTCTGTTAGTTCAAATTTGAGATACAGGCTATTGGCTAAAGCTTTCTGTCAGGTTACAGGTCTCAGCAGCTAATATTGTACACAGGGACAACATCAAACAGTATCTTATTAATGGCTTTCCCTCTACAAGAGAATGGCCTGTGTTTTTCAAAGGTCAGTATGCCTATGTGTTTTCTTTTTCAACTCTGAGGTTAAGAGCACTGGATGCTCTTCCAGAGGTCAGGAGTTCAATTACCACCAACAACATGGTGGCTCACAACATCTATAATGAGATCTGGTGCTCTCTTCTGGTGTGCAAGTGTACATGCATGCAGAACACTGTATACATAATAAATAAATAAATAAAATCAATAAATTGTTGGTTGTAATTAAATTTTATTTTGTTGATGCATCACTGCTCTAGTCTCTTATTAGTTAATATTCTCTGATAATCCCCAGTCATTAAGAATTTCATTCACTTTTCTCTGGTGGTTTGATATTTGTTTTTGTTTAAAGCAATGTCTCCTGTAGAGCAACCTTTCACATGTTATGTAACTTTAGACTTTCTTTTGCACACTGAATGCTGCCCTACTGCCCAATGCCTAGAACATAGTCCTGCAGCTCTTTTTTAGGTGGGGCCTGACTGGTGAGTGTGAAGTAAAAGAGACCAGTGAATGAATGTCCACTGAGCACTCTGATATTTTTTGGAGGTGGGCAATTACAAATAAAGAGGGACCTGTGTAAGAACTGAGTTCACTGACCTACTTTGAAGCTGGTGTAGTCACAACACAGAAAGGGAGGGGGAGGAGGGAAGATGGCAATGAGTCAGGTAATCAATTTTAGATGGTCAATAAAAGTGAAAAACTGTACAATTGTGGGGAGTCATATACACAAAGGGAATCAAGAATATGGATTAGTTGCTGAACTGGAAAGCAAATTTCTATAGTTGCACGAGTTCAAACAACACATAAGTTCTGGATAAAATGCTGTAGTACTGACTAACAGGTATGTTTCCTCCCTCCCCATTTGAAAATGCACAACCTGAGAGAAAAGGTGTAATACTTTGTGTGCTCTAATACATACTTGAATTCCCTGAAAAATATTGGACCATAAAGCCATTTTCAACTTTTAAAAATAATTCTTGAAATTATAATGAAATCGATTCAACCTTCTCTCTACTCTTAAGTCTCAAATGCTGGGATGAATGGTTAAGGTGGCTACTTAACAATCAAAGCAGACGTGGCTGTCAGGTTCTCCCAGCGTCCCTCAGTTTTTACCTGTTACAAGGTATGGGTGTCAAAGACAGATCTCTAGCCCAGGAGTTGAGCTGCCCTCCTCTGAGCTGTCCTTCCCTTTGTATTCCAACTGTTTTGGTTACCTGGTCTTTTTCATTTTTTATTTATCCTCCTGGCCTTTTGTTCTGGCTCTCCACTTCCCTCTCTCCTCTCATCTCACATAGCTCAGGGTCATGTCAACTTTAGACTGTCCCAGATTTCCCTGTGTCTGACTATGTTCTCTCATCTATCTATAATAAACTTTCTACTCCAACATTCCTAGGTACAGCTATATCCTTTTTGTTTTCTTTCTCATTTTCATTGAGCTCCCATTAACTACTCCTTGCTTTCAAATTCATGCCCATTTGTTTCTTTAATGGTTGTTACTGTTTGGCTTTGACTGAAGTTTGGCTGAAGGACTTTCCAACTATGAGGTAGAGATGACTGCACTGGACACTGATCGTGTAATGGAATGTGCAACATAAATGACCTGTATCTTGGAAGATGAGCAGGTGCCCTGGGAAAGTGGAAGATTGTATTTTAAAACATTTCCAAGATGAGGATGTTGCAGGATATTTGATCCCAGTGTGATCCCTTAGATTGTGAACTGTAAAACCTGTGCTTTGTTTGGTGTGGGTGAGCCCTAACACAAACCTTAATTCCAAGAAATTTCAATTTATTGTAAACAGGTGATTATGGTATGGTTCCATCAGCCCTAGAACATACCTTTAATTCAAAAGCTCTCTGTGCACAGGATGAAATAATGTTAACCCTAGGTCAAGAGGCAAAGCAAGAAACCAGCTGACAGGGATTAAAGAGTGAGTGGAACTTTCAGCTGAAATGTATTTAAGACAGAGTGTAAAAGTGGAAGGAGTTTTAGCTTGGTAGATTTTTGGGCTTTTGAGCTTTGAGCTAGAAAGCCTTTGGCCTTGGGTTTCTTTTGGCCTATCCCCTGAGTTGTCATCTGAACTGGTGAGCTTTTGGGGCTTTTTCCTCTTGAAGGTGAGGTGAGTAGCAGGGTCAGATGGGTGCTTTCTCTGCCTCTCTGCACTATCATGTTTTAAAATCAAATAATTGGGATTTTTAGTCTTTTATAATGACACTGTGTTATAAAAAGAATGTGCGCCCATAGGGGTAGGAAAAGCTAGAATGCCTCTGTTATCTGCATCATTTGATCTTTGATCCACTGGTAGAGGAGCTACTACTTTCCTGAGACTCAGCTTTATTGTTCAAGCTAATGAGGGACTCTGGGCAGGCATAGCAGTCAGGAGCAATAGTGGGAGGTAGTTAATGGGTTTGTTCTGGGATTTTCCTGAGTGAGACCAGAGGCCATGTCATGCTGAGTGTGGGGCGATTGTCCCTAGGCCAGGAAGAACAGGCTGTTGAGCTCTCACAGCCTGATCTTCTTTGAAAGAGATGGACTGTGGTTCAGATTGTGGTTCAGGCTGTGGTTCTGTTGGTCTCCATGTGGTGATCTCGGCAGAGACCCTTGGCCTCTAACCCTTCCTGACTGTTTATTGACCAGAGAAGTGAGGATTTTGTGGCCTGAGCAGTAGAAAGTTGTGGTGCTTATAATTTGACTAACTAGTGTACCCACAGAGGCATTGGTATTGCAGTGGACAAATTGGAAAACTGAAGGTCTCATTTCTAGAAATGATGAATGTTGTATTCCACATACAGCTTTGTGTAAAAAATTTTATAAATTGTTTTGAAACTGGAAGAAAAGAGGTGGTGGTAGTCATCTTTCAGCAATACTTGATTATGTTTTTTGTTAACCTTTCAACTTCCACCAGTCACAATGGCGTGGTTTAGGGAAATTCAATTCCAGGGTACAAAAGGAATTTCTGAGATGCAGAATTTTGTCAGGGGTGCCTGGTTTTAAATAAGTGGATAGGGCAGATTACACATCTTGTGACATAATTCATGCAGTAGGGAACAGATGCTAAATTATTCTCTAACATTTTTTGTGTGTGAGTGGCGGCAAGGGCTGGGCTGTACCTGAACCCACACGGGGACATGAGGGACTGCAAGCCATATCCCAGCTTATGTTCACCTCCATTTTCCAACAGACTTCCGGAGCAAAAGGACTCTCTGTAAAGGAGGTTAGTAGTAGCTAGAGGGTCAGAAATATAACAGTTTAGGTGTCACTTTGTGTTTGTCTTGTAGCAGTTGTGAAATCTGTTTATTTAATTTGTATTAATTAGAAAATGAAAGGTATCTCTGGTCCTGTGCACAAACACTGTACACATTCTTGATTATTGAAGTTTGTGGTAAGTACAGAAGTCACATCATGCCAGAAGATTATGAGATTCATGACAATAGAATCATCCCTTACTTTTCTGTTTTCCTCTGTTTCTTACCAGGTGGCTTTTGTGTTATGAGATAGAGATTTTGGATTGTTCTTTAGCAATCACATAAAGACAATTTGCACTTATGTCTATAGAAGGCAGAAGAGACAACATGAAGGTGAGTGATACCCGTTGGCCAGCTTACTCCTTCTCTATTGACATTGTCTTTTGGTGATCTGTCATTTTCTCAGAAGTTGCATATGTCCAGTGCTCTCCATATTCTTAGGTGGATGATTTTATTCTCCTGAACAGATTAAATCAAAACCCTGCCTCATCCCTAATTCAGGGTTGTACCTGAATTAGGCATGTTATATCTTTTAAAGGGCAAAATGATTTTTTGGAAATAGAAAAAAGTATAATATCTCAATTAAAGTTTAAAAATCTTTGAAAGTTTACAAATATACCTTAAAAGTGTATTTATTTCTAGATAATAAAGGGCATTCACTTTGATTTTCAGCCTGCCTATTACAAGCAGCTTTTAAATAAAAATCACTGTAAATCCTATGTGCCTGCCTCTGCCTCCCAGGTGGTATGTAAAAGGCATGTGCCTCCCAAATGCTTGGATTAGGGCTATGCTATAAACCACCAACATCCTGTCATTGTAACTCCTGAATTTAGAAAACAAGTAATTAATAGAGAACTGCTTGTCTCTGCTGGGATTAAATGCATGGTCTATCACCACGCTGCTCAAATATGTTATATTCACTCCAAATTATTCCAACTCAAACAAGTTTATACATTTGAATTTACTTCAAACCTTTTAAACATCTTAACTCTTTTTAATATGAAACAACAAAAGTATCCTTTTTTATTTAGGAAGAAAACTTTAGTCTTTATTAAGTTAGTTTGGACTGAATGACCACACTATCTGATGAACAGTTACCTCTGCTTATTTAGGAGATCTCTACTATTCAAATCTAATCATTATCAATTTTTATAGGATCCACCATTCTTTTCCTGTGGAAACATTCAGTTTTACCAGTGAAGACACAGTTCAGTAGTTTCTAACTGTCTACTCCTTTTATTTATGTTTACTTCTTTTTGTTCTAAAGTACTTAGGTGTGCTGTTAAGTTGCTATTAAGAGATATTTCTGATTATATTTTCTGAATGTACTTAGTGCTATGAACTGTCTTGTATTCAACACTTCCATTGTTTTGATATGTTGTGTATTCATTTCATTGACTTCTAGAAATTCTTTAATTTCTTTCTTTATTACAGTTTTGATCCATTTTTTATTCAGTAGAGAGTTGTTCAATTTCTATGAGTTTGTAAGCTTTCTATTGTTTTTTTTCTAATTGGTAATATGCTTCTTTAAACCTTAGTGGTCTGATAGGATGCATGAGGTTACTGCAAGTTTCTTATATCTTTTGAGACTTCCACTGTTCAAGTTTTTCATCAATTTTGGAGAAGAATATATGAGTTGCTGAGAAGAAGGAACAATCTTTTGTGCTTGGGTGGATGTTCTGTAAACTTCATTTGGGTATATTTAGTTTTTGATGTTAGTTATCTGGAGCATTTCTCTGTTCAGTTTGGTCAGGAGGACCTGTCCACTGGTGAGAGTGATATATTGAAGTCTTTCCCTATCAGTTTAGCCCCTCAGGGATAGGATGTGATGCCTGCTGCAGAAGGGTTTCTTTTATAACTCGGGTGCTCTTATGTTTGGGCATAGATGTTAAGTATTGAAATGTTATATTGCTGGATTTTTTAATATTTCATGTCCTTTGCCATCTTTTGATTAGTTGTTTTTGAAGTTTGTTTTGTTAGATATTAAAATTGATATATGAGCTTGATACTCTAATCCATTTATTTGGAATATCTTTTCCAGCCCTTTACCTTGAGATAATGTCTATCTTGATGTAAAGCTGTGTTTGATGTATTTAGAAGAAGGGTGGATACTGTTTTATCATCCATTTTGTGAGCCTGTGTCTTTTTATTGGTGTGAATTTGGGTCAATAGTATTAAGAGATATGAATGAATAGTGATTATTAATCTTGGTATTTTGTTGGTGGAGGTGGTGGTGGTTTTTGCACCTTGTGTGGGGCTGTATTTATAGATACATATTGTGTAAATTTGACCTTAACATGCAACATCTTATTTTCTCCATTTGCTGATTGAAAGATTCTGGGCATAGTAATATTTCTTGGATTCTGTAGTTTTTTAGTGTCAGAAGCACACTGTCTATGTCCTTCAATTTCTAGCATCTTAATGAGAATACGGGATTAATTCCAATAGATCTGCCTTTATTTGTTTCTTGGTTGGTTTTTGTTTGTCTGTTTGATTGGTTAGTGTGGTCTGTTTGATTTTTTTTCTGTTACAGCTTTTTATATTCTTTCTTTGTTCTATATATTTAGTATTTTGATTATTCTCTGGAAAGAGGACTTTCTTTTCTATTCCAGTGTCTTTGGTATTTTTGTATGATTCTTGTGCCTTGATAGACATCTTCTTCTTTAGATTAAGAATTTTTTTGTATGATTTTGTTGAAAATATCTTCTAGACCCTTGATCTCATCCTTCATCTGCTAATCTGATTATCAGCACGTTTTTTTCTTTTCATAATGTCTCAGAGTTTCTGGATGTTTTGTGATAGGGAGCTTTTGGATTTAACATTTTTTCTTTGATACATGTATCTATTTCATCTTTTTTTTTCTGTTGTTTATTTTCAGACAAAATTGCTTTTTGTAGCCTTTGCTGTCCTGGAATCACTTTGTAGACCAGGTTGGCCTCAAACTCACAACAGTCCAGCTGTCTCTGCATCCCTGACTTCTGCTGTTAAAGGAGTGTATAAACACACCTGTCTTCCATTTCTTCTATTTTGTATTCAATGCATAAATTTATCTCCTTGATCTCTGTTTTCTCTGTGAACCTTTCCTCTGTATTTCCTTGCTGTAGTCTTTAATTTTTTCATTTCCAGGATTCCTTAAATTTCTGCATTTAAAAATTAATTTTCTTTGGTTTTTTTGAGCCTAGAATTCTCTGTGTAGCATATGCTGTCCTTGCCTCGCTTTGTAGACCAGGGTAGCTGCAACATCACAGAGATCTCTCTGCCTCTACCTGCCAAAGTGCTGGGATCACAGGTGTGCACCACCATGGCCAGCTTGTTTTTGCTTTCTTTGTTGATTATATTTCCATATTTCCAGAATGTGTTTCATTCTGTCATTCTCCATTCAGCAGAGGCCTGGAGCTCAGCTTCCAGATGGAGAACAGTTGCTCCATTTCTCTCAGGGGCAGCTAGAACAGTTTAGGGCAACACCCATGTTCACTAGATGGGGGTGTGGAAAGAATTTTTTTATTGACTGTTACAGGTAGATAGCTCTTTTAGAATGAAATCACCAGTGGTAGTGGAAAGTTTGGTATTCCAGATCCTATGGCAATACCAAAGTGTTACCGTTCTCGGATAAGCTGCTGTGCCTTGCTCTAAGGACTTTCCCCTCAGAGGTTCAAGTAAAAGTCCATGCCTGGTTGGCTTGAAACCAAGACATAGGCCTGGTGAGACAAAGACCCAGTGAGGCCTAGGCCCAGTGGGCCAGTGAGCAGGCCCAGAGGGGGATAAATGATGAATCTCAGAGGCCATGATGGAAGGCTGATGGTATCAGGTGGCATACAACCTGCCAGCATGAAAACATCCCCAGCATGTTTATTTGAAGTCATGGATTTATAAACCTAATGCAGAAGGAAAGATTTTGAGAATGAATGTTTGATTTGTTGGAGTCTAGGGGTCAAGGATACTTGGCTTACATATAGTGGTACCATACCTCATTTTTCATGTAGTAGTGTGATCTTATTGCAAGAAGGAGAACACAGTACTTAATTATCCTATATGTGAGGGGGAAATCTGCAAGTACAGTTGAAAGTCACTGCTGAAGTTTAAGATCCTTAGCAGGGTGATGCATTTGTAGGAATTCCCAGATGCTTGTTGGAGCAGTTTCCTTAACAGGAAAGGGTTTGGATAATAATCTATTCTGAGGGCGATGTGAGCTCTTTACATGACCTGAGGTCATACAGATCAGGAGGTGGATATTTTTAGGCCCTTCACTGAGAGAACAGAGTTCACCATCATAGACTGAGTGGAAATGACTTGTTATCCAGAGATGTCAGACTTCACCCTAATCCAGCAAAGCCTCACATCCCTCAAATGTTTCTTTGTTATTTCATGGCTTTATTTGAGGAATTTGATGGTTAACTCCAATTGTGTGATTATATTTTGCCTTCATTTCTTTATGGAATTTATTCATACCACATACCACACCACATCCTGAATATACAAACATAGCTGAAAACACAAGAAAAAGATCTTGAAACAAACTACATTAAGATGATATTGGTCATTAAAGCATTTGGTGCATAAAAAAACAGGTATTTAAGTCTATAATCAAACACACTGTTTCTTTAAAATTCTGCTTTCTTCTACTTGGCTTTTAAAAGGTTATATATTCTCACACTGATGCAGACATATACCCAATCATCAGCCAAAGAAAACAATATGGTTTCCAAGTGATCCTAAGCAGACATCATTTTCTTTATCATAAGAGTATGGGATAATTTAGTAGTCAAAATTAGTTTTTCTAATGTTGAAATATTTGTATGCTTTAATGGAGTCTCTTCAAATGGAACATCCCTCCACCTCCAATGCATTTTTATTGTTGGCAAAGTAAAGAACAGGAATGCCCAAGTTGAGTGATGGCCAGTGAGTTCTTTGATTTTGGTTTTGACTATAATCCTATTGTATTTCCTTATAGGACTGTGTTATATTTATAGGCCTATCTTTGTGTTTGCTTTTGACAAGGCTGCTGTGTATATTGTATGATTTAATTAGTTATAATCTAACTATATAGTTTCTCTTGAAAGTCATAGACCTTCACATATTTTGCCTTCTGAAAATTTATTATATTATGCTATAATTCCTTTAGTTTTTGTTGATTTGGAGACTTGATTTAGAGAAACACTTTTACTTTACTCTTATTGATCTTAAAGACTTGCCTCTCCTCATTTCTTGGTATATCTGTGTTTTCAAGTTGTTGCAATCACCAATGTCTTGTTTTTGCTTCTTCAGTGACTGATAGAATTAACACATTGTTTTTGGGATTTTAAAACTTTCTCTTATATTGTTATCTCTTTGTCCTTATTAGCTTCAGTTTTCAACATTTCAAAGCCTGCAGTCATCTGAGGGAACCTCAATAAATGGCATGCCCTCATCAGAGAAGCTGGTTGCTATATCTGTGAGAGATTGTGTTGATAGATGATTTATGTGGGAAGGCTCTTCCACTGAGAGATGCAATATTCCTAAGCAAGTGAGCCTGGGCTGCATAAAACAACTACCTGAGCATGAGACAGTGATGAAACAAGAGACCAACCCAGGAAACATTTGCCCATGGCTTTTGCCTTAATTTTCTTCAAGCTTGACTTTCTATGCTAAACTCCCAAAATGATGGACTGTGATCTGACAGTACCAAACTAAAAGTATAAACCCATTCATGACCTGAGATGCTTTTAGTTAGGGGATTTAGTCACAACAACAAAGTAGCAAATTAGAACAAAAAGTTATATGCAAAGAGTGATTTTACTGCTGGACAGAATCTTGGAATGTTCTCTTTTTAAGGACTGTGGAAAACATCAGGATTTAAGATGGCAAAAGCATTACAATGCTGTACACAGAGCTTCATTGGCTGTTCTGGTAGGACCTAGAAGATCAGAGTATTGAGAGTAATGCAGACAGAGGAAGTCCATGTCATAGGATTTCAGTGGACAATAGACTCTATGGAAAATTAAGCTAGAGGTCATTTGTCTAATATTTTAGCTGAAAATCGTAATTATTCTGCTCATGCCCTGAGAATTGAGTAAGGCAAAATTAAAAAATAATGGGCTGTATTTCTTATTTGGAATACTAAATCTGTTGAATGGTTATTGTTAGTGAGAGTTTCAGGACCACAGTGAAATAAAGAGACAACTGGAGCAGAAATAAATATAGTCTTTGGTTTGTTGAGAAAAGCATCAGTAGGTAACTTCAGATGGCAGTCACGTGCTGAAACAGAGACAGTAATTTTCAAGGAGATTATCACCATCAAAGAGAAGGTCCCAGCTCTGGATTTGAAGCTTAAAATGGTGTCCACACAGTAATACTCCCCACCGCTAATTCTTCTGTTAATGGAAGGAGTAGGCAAAGTGATTCCTAGTGCCAGGAAGGAACTTCATATAAAACCTGCTCCAAAAGTGGTCCAAGTGTGGCACGGTCCATCCCAATTTTTCCACCCCAATGTAGAATCCAATTTGACAGGCTCACACATGTTGTGCTGGTTCTAGAAACAAGAAAGATGCAAAATTTAAGGTAATAGATTCTTTCTTTGTAGCTTCAGTTCAGCCTGGTGCCAGCCATCAGTGTTTAGCAGAGTCAGATTACCAGTGAAGATACTGTAAAGTTTCATTGCATGAAGCAGTGAGGGTGAAGACTGAGTTGTATCTTGACACTACAAGATGTTTAGATACCTAAGTTAGGAGACACCTACCATATATTGTTGCCTATAGGGAGTGGAAGTAAGCCATCTTGGGGATGTATGAGATGTTTCATGGATAGGACCATCTAAGCCTTTCCAAACAGCATCAGGATTTGTTGTTTTCTTTGTAGATCTTCTTTCCTTGTTCCATTCTTCCCTATATATGTACACATTCCTCTCTACAAGAATGGGAAAGGGGTATTCTGTGCATCTATGTTGGAATGATGTAACTTGCTTCTGATGTTACAAGATGTGGCACACAAGAGATTCTCTTGTGTATCAGAAGAGACTGTGAACATTTGAACAGTATATGAGCTATGGCAGAATTTTAGGATCATTGAAGTTAGTCTACATTTTCATCATGGGATGACAATAAGCCTATAGGGAATTTGGTCAGAACTTATTTGCTTGAATCAAAAAAGCTTCCAGAGAAGATGATGTTTCTGTTTTTGACATTGAAGAAAAAGTTTCTGTGTAGCCCTGGTTGTCCTGAAAGTTGGTATGTAGACCAAGCAGGTTTTGAACTTACAGGTTTAGCTCCAGTCGAGTGTTGGGTTTAAATTTAGGCCAACATCCCTGACATCAACATCATCATCATTGGCTGCTGATCCTGGGTTTTTTATTTTGTTTTGTTTTGTATATGTAAGTGTAGGTTATTGTGTTGCTCTTCATCTACATCTTGCATTTAAAATTTGGCAGAAAGTATATTTAATTTCTTAGGATGACATGTCTTCATGACACTAACACTGCCTGAGCTTTCTGAGTCATTGAATTGCAGGTGTGTGATGTTCTTCTTACCTGTTGTGTTTTTTAAACATTATGTATTTATTTAATTCACATTTAATTTAAATTTGTTTTCTGTAATTTATTCTCCATCATGAACTTAGGTCTTTGATCACCTCCTCCTGAGGGGTGCAGTCTTGTGAGGCCACAGAGGAAGATGATGCAGCCATCCTTGATGAGACCTAATAAGCTAGGGTCAGGCAGAAGTGGAGGAGTTCCTCCCCTATTAGGAGACTAGGGAAAGTGCATAGGGGAAAGAAGAAGGAGAGTGGGTGGGACTGGGTGGAGATGATGGAGGGAACCTCAGTGGGTATACAAAGTGAATAAATTGTAATAAATAAATAAATACAATTTTAAAAAATTATCCACTTAACATCCCAATTTTAGCCCCCTCCCTTGTCTCTTCCTCGTTTCACCCCTCTGTTCTTCTTTCACCCTTATCCCATTTCCAATTCTCAGATAGGGGGAGCCCTCCTCTCCTACCATCTGACTCTGCCCTATCAAGGCTCACTAGGACTGCCTGCATCCTCTTCCTCTGTGGCATAGCAATGCCCCCTCCACCAAGGGGAAGTGATCAAATAGCAGACAACAGAGTCCATGTCATTGCCAGCATCTTCTCCCCTTACTATGGATCTCACATGGAGACTGAGCTGCCTATCAGCTACATTTGAGAAGCAGTCTGGGTCCTCTTCATGAATGGTCTTTTGTGGGTGCATCAATCTCTCCAAGTCCCCATGGGCCCAGATTTGTTGTCCTTGTTGGTCTTCTTCTGGAGGTCCTGCCAGCTCTGGGTCTTTCTACATTCTATCCTCCCACTCTTTCCTATGATTCCCTGTGCTCTACCCAAAGTTTGGTTGTGAATCTTAGCATCTGCTTCGAACCTGTGCTGGGCAGAGTCTTTCGGAGGATATGTATGTTAGGCTTTCATCCTCTTCCCTCTCCTCAGTCACTTCTGGTGTTGATTCTATTTGCCCTTTTGAATAAGAATTGAGCATCCTTCATAGGGTCCTCCTTTTTATTTAGCTCCTTTAGGCCTGTGGATTGTAGTATGTTTATCCTGTATTATGGCTATTATCCACTTACCATGCATGTCTTTCTGGTTTTGGAATAACTCACTTAGGATGATCATTTCCAGGTCCATCCACTTGCCTGATTATTTCATGGTTTCCTTTTTTTTTAATACCTGAGTAACATTCCATTGTGTAAATGTACCACAATTTCTGTAAAGCAATTGTTCACTTGAGAGACATGTAGGTTGTTTCCTGATTCTGGCTATTATGAATATAGATGCTATGAACATAGTTGAGCAAATATCTTTGTTGAATGGTAGAGCATCTTTTTGATATATGCCCAGGAATGGTATAGCAGGGTCTTGAAGTAACACTATTTCCTATTGTCTGAGAAAGAATCAGATTGATTTCTAAAGTGGTTGTATAAGTTTGCACACCCACCAGCAATGGAGGAGTGTTCCTCTTCACATTCTCACTAGCACGTGCTGTCACTTTAGGTTTTGATCTTAGCCATGATGGGTTTAAGATGGAATGTCAGAGTAGTTTTGATTTGCATTTCCATGATGACTATTGATATTTAGCATTTATTTAAATGTTTTTCCACCATTTGATATTCCTCTGTAGAGAATTCTCTGTTTAGTTCTGTACCCCAGTTTGAAAGTGATTATTTGGTTTGTTGGAGTTTAATTTATAGAGCTCTTTATATATTTTGTTTGTTATTTATAGAGCTATTTATAGAGCTTTCTGTTGTTTGTAGGGTTGGAGAAGGTCTTTCTCAGGCTGTAGGCTGTTATTTTGTTCTATTCACAAAGTTCTTTGCTTCATAGAATCTTTTCATTTCATGAGATCCTATTTATTAATTATTGATTTTAGAGCCAGTGCTCTTGGTATTCTGCTTAGGAAGTTATCTTCTATGCCAATGAGATCAAGGCTCTTTCCCACTTTTTCATCTAACAGATTTAGCGTATCTGGTTTTATGTTGGAAGTCTTTGATCAACTTGAACTTTAGTTTACTGCAGGGTGATAAATACGGATCTATTTTTATTTTTCCACATGTGGACTTCCAGTTAGACCAGCACCATTTGTTGAAGATGCTGTCCTTTTTCCATTGCATGGTTTTGGATTCTTTGACAAAAATCAAATGTCCATAGGTGTGTGGGTTTTTTATGGGCCTTCACTTTCATTCCATTTATCCACCAGTCTGTTTTTATTCCAGTACCATGCAGTTTTTATTACTATTGATTTATAGTAGAGCTTGAGAGCAGGGGTGGGGATACCTCCTGAAGATCTGCTATTGTACAGGATTATTTTAGCTATTCTGGGTTTTTTATTTTTCCATATAAAGCTGAGAATTGTTTTTTCAATGTCCAGGGGGAATTGTGTTGATATTTTGATGGGAATTATCATTGAATCTGTAGATTGTTTTTTGGTAAGATGGCAATTTTGACTGTGTTGATCCTACTGATCCATGAGCATGAGAGATATTTCTATCTTATGGTATCTTTCAATTTCTTTCTTCAGAGTCTTGAAGTTGTTGTTGTGTTTTTTTTTTTTTTTTTTTTTTTTTCATTTAGGTTTTTCACTGGCTTATTGAGGATAACACCAAGATACGTCAGTTTTTTTTTTTTCCTGCCCATTGTGAAGGGTGTTGTTTTCCTATTTCTTTCTCAGTCCATTTGTCTTTTGCATACAGGTGTGCGACTGATTTTTTTTTTTTTTTTTTTGAGTTAACTTTATATCCAACCACTTTCAACTGTAGGAGTTCCCTACAGTAGAATTTTGGGGGTCACTTTTGTTACCTGTCATATCATCTGTGAAGAGCCATACTTTGATTTCTTCCTTATCAATTTGTATCCCCTTGATATCCTTTAGTTGTCTTATTGCCCTAGATAGGACTTTGAGTACTGTATTGAAGAGATTTGGAGAGAGTGTGTGGCCTTGTCTTGTCCCCAAGTTCAGTGGAATTGATTTAACTTTCTTTCCATTTAGTTTGATGTTAGCTATAGGATTGCTGTACATTGTCTTTACTATTTTTAGATCTGTGCCTTTGTCCCCAACCTCTCCAAAACTTTAAACAAGAATAACTATTGGATATTATCAAATGCTTTTTTGGCTTATAAGGAAATGATCCTGTGCTTTTTTTTTTTTAATTTGTTTATATGATGGATTAAGATTCCATATATTGAACCATTCCTGCATGCCTGGGATGAAGCCTACTTGGTCATGTTGGATGACATTTTTGGTATGTTCTTGGATTTTGTTTGCGATTATTTTATTGAGTATTTTTGCATCATTGTTCATAAAAGAGATTGGTCTGAAGTTCTCTTTCTATTTTGGGGTCTTTGAGGATTTATCAAGGTGACTGTTGTCTTACAAAAGGAGTTTGGTCATGTTGCGTCCATTTCTATTTTGTGGAATAATTTGAAGAATATCGGTGTTCACTCTTCATTGAAGGTCTTGTAGAATTCTGCTCTGAAATCATCTCACACTTGGCTTTTTTTTTTTTTTTTTTTGGTTGGAAGGATTTTGATGGCTGCTTCTATTTTTTTAGGCAGTATAAGACTATTTAATATCTTTACCTGATTTTGATTCAACTTTGCTAAGTGGAATCTAACAAAAGAATTGTATATTTTATTTAGATTTTTCAAATTTTGTGGCATATAGGCTTTTGACATAAGAGCTAATAGTTCTTTGGATTTTCTCAGTATCTGTTATCTCTCTCTCTCTCTTCCTTTCAGACTGTTGATTTGGATTGTCTTTCTTCCATTTACTTAGTGTGACTAAGAGTTTGTCTATGTATTTGATTTTCTCAAAGAACTAGCTCTTGGTTTTGTTGATTCTTTGAATTATTCTCTTTGTTTCTAATTTATTGATTTCAGCCCTGAGTTTGGTCAGTCCTAGTAGTTTACTTCTATTGAGTGTGTCTGCTTCTTTTTTCTAGGGCTTTCAAGTGTGCCATTCAGTTGCTTATATGGTATGTCTCCAATAGCTTATGAAGGCCTTTAGTGCTATTAAAAGTCCTCTTAGGACTGCTTTCATTGCAGTTTGGGTATGAGGTACCTTCATTTTCATTGAATTGTAAGACGTTCTTTTTTTTTATTTCTTCCCTGACCTAGATTTCATTGAATAGGGAGTTGTTCAGTTCCCACGTGTGTGTAGGCTTTTTGTTATTTCTGTTATTGTTGAGGTCCAACTTTCGTCCATCATAGTATGATAGGATACAAGATATTATTTCAATATTATTGTATCTGTTGAGACCTAGTTTGTGACCTACTGTATGTTCAGTTTTGGAGAAGGGTCCATGAGGGGCTGAAAGAAGATAGATTCTTTTCTGTTTGGGTTAAAAAAATTCTCTAGATATCTGTTAGGTTCATTTGATTCATGACCTCCATTTGTGTCATTATCTCTCAGTGTAAGTCCTTTTCCATTGCTCTGTCCCTTGATGATAGTGACATGTTGACCTCTCCCGCTATTAATGTATGGTGATTGATATGTTCTTTAAGTTTTATTAATGTTTCTTTTACAAATGTGGGTGTCCTTGTATTTGGGGCATTGTTGCTCAGAATACAGATGCCATCTTGGTGGAATTTTCCTTTGATGAGTATGAAGTATCCTTCCTCATTTTTATTTATTTATCTATTTATTTATCTATTTATTTATTTATTTTTATTTAGGAGCAATAATGTTATCAGGGAATATTTTCATAGTTTGAAACTATGTGTAACTGCATAGTTTTTAAAAAATCTTTCAACATTTTATTGTGTTCTTTTTACATTTTTATTAATAACAGTTTATTCACTTTGTATCCCTCCTGTACCTCCTTCCTTCCTCCCCTCCCAATCCTACCCTCCATCTTTCCCACCCCTGTCCCTTTCCCAGTCCACTGATAAAGGAGGTCCTCCTCCCCTTCAATCTGATCCTACTCTATCAGGTCTCATTAGGAGGAGCTGCATTGTCTTCTGTGTTCTGGCAAGGCCGATCCCCCTTCAATGGGAGGTGATCAAAGAGCAGGCCAATGAGTTCCTGTCAGAGACAGTCCCTGTCCCCATTACTATGAAGCCCACTTGGATACTGAACTGCCATAGGCTACCTTTTGTGCAGGGGTTTCAGGCCATCTCCATGAGTGGTCCTTGGCTGGCGTATCAGTTTCAAAAAAGACCCCTGTGCTCAGAATTTTTGGAACTGTTACTGTCCTTGTGGAGCTTCTGTCCTCTCCAGGTTTACTATCTTCCAGTTCTTCCATAAGATTCCCTGCACTCTGACCAAAGTTTGGCTATGAGTCTCAGCATCTGCCTTGACACCCTGCAGGGTAGGACCTTTCAAAGGCCCTCTTTGGTAGGCTCCTGTCCTGTCCCTGTATTCTCCCTCATCTGATGTCCATCCTCTTTGCCTTTCTGCATGGGGTTTGAGCATCTTAGCCAGCATACAACTTCCTGATTAACTTCCTTAGGTGTACAGATTTTAGTATTTTTATCCTATATTTCATATCCTATATCCAGTTATGAGTGAGTATATACCCTGAGAGTCTTTCTGCTTCTGGGATACCTCACTCAGGATGATCTTTTCCATTTCCCACCATTTACCTGCAAATTTCATGTTTTCCTTGTTTTTCATTGCTGAGTAATATTCCATCATATAGATATACCACAATTTCTGTATCCATTCCTCAACTGAGGGCCATCTGTGCTGTTTCCAGCTTCTGGCTATTACAAATAAAGCTATTACAAACATAGTTGAGCAGATGTCCTTGTTGTATACTTGAGCGCCTTTTGGATATATGCTTAGGAGTGGTATAGCTGGATCTTGAGGAGGCGCTATTCCTAATTGTCTGAGAAAGTGCCAGGTTGATTTGTAAAGTGGTTGTATAAGTTTACATTCCCACCAGCAATGAAGGAGGGTTCCCCTTTCTCCAAATCCTATCCAGCATGAGTTGTCACTTGAGTTATTTGTCTTAGTCATTTTGATGGGTGTAAGGTGAAATCTCAGGGTGGTTTTGATTTGCATTTCCCTGATGACTAAGAATGTTGAACATTTCTTTAAGTGTTTCTCTGCCATTCTATATTCCTCTATTGAGAATTCTCTGTTTAGATCTGTACCCCATTTTTTAATTTGGGTTACTTGATTTGTTGGTGTTTAACTTCTTGAAATCTTTATAAATACTGGATATTAACCTTCTGTCAGATATAGGGTTGGTGAAGATCCTTTCCCAATCTGTAGGCAGTCATTTTGTTTTGACAACAGTTTACTTTGACTTATAGAAGTTTTTCAGTTTCATGAGGTCCCATTTATTGATTGTTGCTCTTAGAGCCTGTACTGTTGAAGTTCTGTTCAGGAAGTTGTCTCCTGTTCCAATGACTTCAAGGCTCTTCCTCACTTTTTCTTCTAACAGGGTTAGTATGTCTGGTTTTATCCTGATGTCTTTGATCCACCTGAAATTTAGTTTTATGCAGAGAGATAAATATGGATCTATTTGCATTTTCCTATATGTAGACATCCATTTAGACCAGCACCTTTTGTTGAAGATATCTTTTTTTTTTCCATTGTATGGTTTTGGCAACTTTGTAAAAAATCAGGATTCCATAGTGTGTGGGTGTATTTCTGTGACTTCTATCCGATTTTGTTGATCCACTAGTTGGTGTCTATGGAAGTACCATGCAGTTCTTATTACTGTTGCTCTAAAGTACAGCTTGAGATCAGGGATAGAGATACATCCAGAAGATCTTTTATTATGGAAGATTGTTTTAGCAATTCTGGGTTTCTTGTTATTTCATGTGAAGTTGGAATTTTTCTTTCAAGGTCTGTAAACATTTGTGTTGGTAATTTGATGGGCATTACATTAAATCTGTAAATTGTGTTTGGTAAGAGGACCATTTTTACTATGTTAATCCTGCCAAGCCATGAGCATGAGAGATCTTCCCATCTTCTGATATCTTCTTCTATTTCTTTCTTTAGAGACTTGAAATTTTTTCATACAAGTCTTTGACTTGCTTGGCTAGGGGCACACCAATGTACTCTATGTCCTTTTTGACTATTGTGAAGGGTGTTGTTTACCTAATTTCTTTTTCAGCACTTTGTCTTTTGTATACAGGAGGGCTACTTATTTTTTGAGTTGATTTTGTATCCAGCCACATTGCTGAAAGTGTTTGTCAGCTTTAGGAGTTCCCTGGTAGAATTGTTGGGGTCACTCAAGTATACTATCATATCATCTGCAAATAGTGATATTTTGACTTATTCCTTTCCCATCTGTATCCCCTTGATCTTCTTTAATTGTCTTATTACTCTAGCAAGGACTTTGAGAACTATGTTGAAGAGATATGGAGGGGGGGCAGCCTTGTCTTGTCCCTGAATTCAGTGGGATTGCTTTAAGTTTCTCTCTGTTTAGCTTGATGTTGGCTATAGGATTGCTGTATATCACCTTTACTATGTTTAGGTATGTGCCCTTTATCCCTGATCTCTCCAATACTTTAAACATGCATGAATGCTGGATTTTTTCAAATGCTTTTTCAGCAACTAAGGAGATTATCATGTGTTTATTTTTCTTTCAATTTGTTAATATGGTGGATCATATCGATGGGTTTATGTATATTGAACCACCCCTGCATACCTGGCATGAAGCCTACTTGGTTGTAGTGGATGTTATATTTGATGTGTTCTTGTACTGGGTTTGCAAAGTATTTTGTTGAGTATTTTTGCATCAATGTTCATAAGGGAGATTAGCCTGCAATTGTCTTTATGCTGGGGTATCCAGGGCTGCTTAATGCTGGAGAACTGGGTTCTGGAGATGCCATATTGCTCTGTCTTTTGTTGGTTGAGCTTTGACACTGGCCTCTATCCATTGGGATATCTTAGGTGTTGGGTGTTAGTTTCTGGTACTTCCTGGAATCCTGTGGTGGGTCAAATTCCCTTGGCAGGAAGATGATTTTTTTCCCAAAGGAGCTCTCCTCAGCTTTTTAGGTATGGTCACTGAATGGCAGGTGTTTTTCAGGAATTGCCACAGCTCATCTCAGGTGTACAGACCTGAGTAGTAATTGTTGCCTTTGTTAGTAAAGGGGGCTATCCTCTCACCCAAAGTAGTTCTAAAGACAGCTGCCCTGCTGCTGGGTTTCTTGCTGTAAATTTAGTGAGCTGCAGCTGTAATCTGGGTACCCCATAGTTTGGTCAGTTTAGTTAAGGATAACTGGTTGTCCCTTGGGGCAGTATCTGGGGGTTGATATCAGGGAACCCAGGCTTCTGGAGGTCTGAGTTTGGAGCTCTCTTCCCCTGTACCCAAGTGGTAATCAGTGACACATGAGCACTACTCTCATGTGTGCAGCAAGAGGCTAGAGTCTGGAGCCTGTGGATAACCAAAAAGTTTTCCTGAGCTAGGTGTCCTGAGGTAGGACCAGATATTTTCCCCATCTTTGGGTTTTCTCCCAACAGGAAGACCCAGTCTGTACTGCTGGGGGGGAGGCGTGTAGAGTGCATAGGCACTTGCTTGCGAATGGTGGCTCCAAGCTGGTGACTGGACAGGAAACTGGGAACTTTTTCCGACAATATTCCCATATGTTGTGGTGGTAGTGGTGGTGGTAGTGGTGGTGGGAGGGTCAGCTGAGTGCTCTAAGCTGGGACCTGCTGTTTTCCTCCCTGTGGGGTTTTCTTTCTACAGGGAAACCCATCTTTTAGTGCCCTGGGGCACACAGTTCTGTCTGTGATGGAGAGTCGGTTACGTGGGTCTGGCGGCTGAAGTCCCACTCAGGGCTGGCTGCTGTGCACCTGCAAGTCTACAGGACTTTTCCAGGGATATACTGGATGACATTCAATCAGTCCCACTTGCTTCCTTCCCTGTGGGTTTTTCTTGAGAGTTGGACTCCCAGTCTCTGGTGCTCTGGGGCACACAGTTCAGCCTGGGAAGGTGATCAGGACACACTTCTTGGGTCTATTTCCTTGAAAACCTTATTCCTGCCAAAAGAGCCCAGGAAATTTTCCAGGGATTAGCTGGGTGCTCTGAGGTTGAACCCAATTGTTTTTCTCATCATTGGGTTTCTTATCACCTGGTAAACACAGTCAATGGTGTTTGGGGGCCAACAGTTCCAATAATTTGTCACTGTGCAGTCTCTGTTACCCCGCTGATCAGTATGCAATCAGCCCTGCAATCTGGAATCTGTTTTTAATTTTTACTGAATATGAGTATTTTGATTGTAGTCATGAATATGAACCTCTTGTGTGCCTGATCGTCACAGTAGTCCAAAGATGTGTTCAGAACTCATGAACTTGTAGCAATTGATAGTAGTGGGTCCCAGTTAAACACTGACAATTGAGCCCAATTACTTGCAAGAGCAGCAAGAGCTCCTCACTGCTGAGCCATCTCTCCTGCCTTATGTTGCTTATTTATGATCAGCATTTACATTGCTAATATTTTCATCTTTCTATTTTTAGCTATTTAAACATACATTCCCTTTTAATAAGATCTTATTAAAGTTACAGTTTAAGCTAGAGCATTGCAGATTTCTGGAAAATGAATACACAACTGTAATGAATGTATAATTCCTTGTAGAAGCTTCAGTAAACACCTCTCAATACTTTCCATCTTTTGTGTTTGTTTTATTGACTTTTAGGGGAGACTCTGTCTTACTATATAGGTCTGGCTGTCCTAGAACTGTTTGTATATATCATGCTGGCATCCAATTCAATATGATATACCTGTGTCTGCCTCCTGAGTGATGGAATTAAAGGCATGACAGAATATACCCAGCTTGTCCATCATTTTTTTTTGTAGTTAGTAACTGTTCATAAATTTCTCTGATGTGTACTTAGTACTGTTCATCTGTTAATTTCTCTCTGTGTGTCTCTGTCTCTCTCTTTCTATTTTGCTCTCTTCTCTCTGTTTGTCTTTGTCCACATTTATTGCCATGACTATTCCAAACCTCTATCCTATTCAGATATGGCACAGTTAAACTTTGTTATTCCGTTTCCTTCTAAAATGACTTAGTGATAATATTCACACTTATTTTTTTAATAGAAAAGTTTTAATCTTTATTTTAAACTATAGACTATACATGATTTAGAAAGGAAAATATACAAAACAATGATCAAAGAATAATCATGTGTTCTATACCTTTTCTTTTGTCTGGGAACTCAGAAATATGATGTTATCATCTATGATTATTGTTGCTTGCTACTCACATTATTTTTATCCATCTATTCACTGTAGTACAATTTCCCCTCCACAAATATATGAGCCCCCATTTTCATATACTGGTATGCCAAATCTCTGATCCCTGGTCAAAACATGATATCCAGTGCCATGTTGTCTTTTGACTGACGCCACCAATCTGTTCACTGTCACCTGATAGCCACATCTCATTTGTTGCTAGATAAAATATGATGACTGTGTTTTTTCCTTCCACCTGTCTCATGACAGGGTCCTGACCTACTTGCCCAAGTAACTAAAGATGATTCATACATCACTCAAGAACCCAACTAATGTCTAATTCATATTCATGCCTTACAAACTAATGAAACACCTTTAACAAAGGTTTCCAAAGCACGCCTTTGGTTTTTCTTACAATCTAACCTTTAAGCTTTTTCTTCTCCTCTTGTTCACCTGATGCACAGCACCCAACTATCTAACACTAGCACTTCTGTGTCAGAAAATAAATGGAAGCAGCACTAGAATTATATGATTATATTGCCAATGAAGTATAAATTAATATTGTTGCTACTCTTTCTGTTGTACAAATGCATGGAATATTTTAGAATGCAGTGACCTTCAATGATGTGCATGTGAAATTCAGCCAAGAAGAGTGGGCTTTGCTGGAACCATCACAGAAACAACTCTACAATGATGTGATGCTAGAGACCTGTAAAAACCTCACTGCAATAGGTAAGACAGCAAATTTTCTTTCACTTTTAAAATAAGGAGACAAGTCTTACTTTGTTATTGATCCTTTTCTATGATTCCAATTGAGAATGAGGAGGAATGAGGTGAATAAATCAGGCATGGTTTTAAGGGTCATAGAAGATAGTGATTTAAGTTTTGCTTTAATAATAATATGATATTTCCAGTCATATATATTTTCTGGTACTCTCTTTTAGGCTACAATTGGGAAGACCATACCATTGAAGAACATTTTCAAAGTTCTACAAGTAATAAAAGGTAACTTTATGTGCACACTGATACAGATATGAATCTTAAGAAATTTTAATGTGTCCTGAATTTTGTTTTTTTGTTTGTTTGTTTGTTGGCTGCTTTTTATTTTCTGTTTTTGAAATAGTTTTTTTTTTTTTTTTTGTGTAGCTGTGGCTTGACTTAGACTTGCTTGTTAGACAAATGTGATCTCAAAATCACACAGATCTGCCTGCTTCTGCCTCCACAAATGCTGGGATTAAAGGAATGTACCAGACACCTGGCTGTGTCCAGGAGGTTTTAAAGAAAAGCAACAGTGTAAAAAGAGCACTGCTTTAAGTGTTCTGATGATCATTAAAATCTCACAATTCCACATACCTCAATGTCAGGTATCTGATTTGTGTTTTCAAGGCACTCCCCTAAGATAGAAGAAAATAAAATAATGTTGTAACAGAAAATACCATTGAAATCATATAGACATTACAACTACTGAGTTCAACTGCCAATCTGTTTAGTCTCATTCTATCTACTCAGATATTGTAAAAGGTATACACATTGAATAGGTGATCAGTATGTTTCAAAACCTTCTAATGAGCAGATATTTCAAAGTACAACCAGTGTTACACATATTCATGTAGTAACACTGTAAACTTTAGTGAAAGGAGCAGCTTATGAGAGTCAAGAATATAACTGTGGAAAAACCTTAATCCCTATATGACATGTCTATGATGAACAAAAAAAAAGTGTTAATTCAATGTGCGAATCTTTTATTATTCTTGTAATTTAAATTGGTATATCATATGTCACAATGTTTATAAGACACATGAGCATAGAGATATTGAAAGAAGCAGTGTAACTATGTTTCTCCAAGAATAATTAATTTTGTAAAAGTCCCCCCTTTGAGTAGATTTTCTGAATGTGATAAAAGGTAACAGTTAATTGGTTTTGCAACTTCACTGAGAATTCATCAGCAAAATCATACTGCTGAAAATACCTAGGAATACTAGAAATTTGGAACTTCTTCTGCTTGTCCTGGCTCACTTTGTAAATGAAGTGTCATTCATACGGTACAAAAATTTGTGAATGGGATTGCTTTGGTAAAACTCTGAATTCTTACAATACTCTTCATATACACGAGAAAACCTCTTATATAAAAATGATGCTATAAAGGTGAACCACATAATAGATGCTCTTACCATCACAGAGATCTTCAAAAATACCCATAATGAAGGGGAATGCCATGAATGTAAATAAAATTATAAAAGTTTAAGATTTGATTCTTCTTTATCATTAGACCAAATTATAAAATTGATTCATATGCATAAATATATTTATTAGTGTAATCCAATGACTGTGGTCAATATTTCACATGTGCCAATTATCTTTGCAGGCATGAAAGCAGTCGTACTGGAGAGAAACCTTTTAAACGCACTCTATGTGGTCAGTCCTTCCACCATACCACTGTTCTCATAAGCCATGAAAGAACACACACTGGAGAGAAGCCTTACAAATGTAATCAATGTGGTAAAGCCTTTACAAAAAACAGTCACCTCATACGGCATAAAAGAACACATACTGGAGAGAAACCTTATGAATGTAACCAGTGTGGTAAAGCCTTTTCAGAAAACAGTCATCTCATAAGCCATAAAAGAACACACACTGGAGTGAAACCATATGAATGTAATGAGTGTGGCAAAGCCTTTGCACAAAACAGTAATCTCATAAGCCATAAAAGAACACACACCGGAGAGAAACCATATGAATGTAATGAGTGTGGCAAAGCCTTTGCACAAAACAGTAATCTCATTCGGCATAAAAGAACACACACTGGAAAGAAGCCTTACAAATGTAACCAGTGTGGCAAAGCCTTTGCAGAAAACAGTCATCTCTTAAGCCATAAAAGAACACACACTGGAGAGAAACCTTATGAATGTAACCAGTGTGGTAAAGCCTTTGCAGAAAACAGTCATCTCTTAAGCCATAAAAGAACACACACTGGAGAGAAACCTTATGAATGTAACCAGTGTGGTAAAGCCTTTGCACGAAACAATCATCTCTTAAGTCATAGAAGAACACACACTGGAGAGAAACCTCATGAATGTAATCAATGTGGTAAAGCCTTCGCACATAACAGTACTCTCATACGGCATAAAAGAACACACACTGGAGAGAAGCCTTACAAATGTAACCAGTGTGGCAAAGCCTTTGCACGCCACAATAATCTCATAAGCCATAAAAGAACACATACTGGAAAGAAGCCTTATGAATATACCCAATATGATAAAGCCTTTGCACAGCTGTCTCCGGAAACATGAAAAAACGCACAGTGGAGAGAAGCCTGGTGAGGATAATTAGTGTGATAAAACCTTTGCATATAACAGTCATCTCCTAAGACAACAACACATTCTGGAGGGAAACCATATGAATTAACTGTGTGGCAAAGCCTTTGTACATAACATCTCCTAATACATAAAATAAAACATACTGGAAAGAAGCTATCTGACTTTAACCGATGTGGAAAAACCTTTTGCACTTCAGAATCATGCTCACACTCATGAAAGAAATCCTAATGGACAGTGCTTTTAACATGGTGAAACCATTCCATATTTGTATAATCTTCATCATCATGAAAGGATTCATACTGGAGAGAACTTTTGAATGTGTTAAAATGGTGAAGCCTTGCACAAATCTAGAGTCATCATAATCATCATAAAAGTATCCTTACTGGAGAGGAATTCTTTGACTATAAGCAATATGTAAAGGCCTTTGTGTTCTTTGGTCTACTGAGATCCAACAGAACTGAAAAACTAGCTCAATGGAAATGACTTCCCTTTTGTGAAGGGGAAGGGGAAAGGGAATAGGGGCAATAGGAATGGAGGGTAGTAATGGGGGAGAGAAGGGAGTGGGACTACAATTGGAATTTAAAGCAAATAAACTTATTTTTAAAAAGAATACAATGAATGGTGAATATCAATTACATGCAAAAGTATTATAAAATGTGTTTAGGGAAGACTTATTGATAAATCTGATTCTCAAAATTTACTGTTTTCAATTGCCTCACTTTAGACAAGAAAAGTTCAGTCCAGTGGATGAATATGTAGGGAATGGTGAACTAACACCAGCCAGGAAGTTCTCTGAGAGTAATATAACAGTGGTAGCCTGTAGAAGTTTCTTTGTGTATACATATATATTGTTCCAGGAGTTCTATTGAACACCATCACAACCCAGACTGAATTTTGAGATGTGAAGGAGGAGGCTTTCTCTTCCATGTATGACCCTGCTGCTGGCCTAGTTGTGTAACCATGTATGGGTGAGTTTTCTGTGCCTGACTTCAACTGGGGAGTGTCTTTAGACATAGATGTTACTAGCCAAATTTGATAGATGGCTTTTGACACTGATCCCTGCTAACTCTCTCCTCCTTTTAACTATAGGATGATTAGGATCTGTGCTCTTGTTCATATGATAGGAATGTGCTATCTAATGCAAATCAACCATTTTTGAAGTACCTAGTTTTGAACGATTATATACACCTCTCCATGGAGTATTCCAGTCATTTACCAAGGGGTATATAGCCTTTGTTTTCTGGAATTCAATTTGAACTTATTTCCTGAGGTGGTTCCTCTAGACAGAAGGAGAACCAAGTTCTTTGAAATGCTTGTGATCAAATGTTTCAGACTTCATAGCATTTCATATTTCACATGTTTCTGGATGTGAGATGGTCAATTAAACATTGTCTTGTGAGTGGGACTCTGTAAAATGAGTTATACTTAGTGTTAATTTCACAGTAAGGTTGCAGGCAAGCTTCAGGGTATGGAGTCTTCTGATGTGAGCAGAGTGGCCTATGGAGAAATAAGAGCAGAAATATTATTTCCTTGTTTTAATAGCTGAGTAGTATTGTGATAAGACATGGGTGGATGGCAGAGGAGGGAAACTCACATTTTGAGTGGACTAGGGGAAGAGGATAGAGGGAAGAGAAAGGATGTGACCAGTAGGAGTTGAGAGAGGGGCCTTCAGTCAGGATATATAATGAATAAACTGTGAAAAAAATAAAAATAATTAATAAAAGAAAAAAGAATTAGAAAAACAAAACCAGAGAGCAAAAATCTGAGTTCAGTCTGGGTAACTGCCCTTGCTCAAAAAAAAAAAAAAAAAAAAAAAAAAAAAAAAAAGAAAGAAAAAAAGATTAAGCAACTTACCATTGTCTTCCTTCTTGATTACCTTCCCTAGGTCTACAGATTATAGTATGAGCATCCTATATTATATGTCTAATATCCACTTATATGTGAGTATGTACCATGTGTGTCTTATTGCTTCTGAGATACCTTACTCAGGATGATAATTTCTAGATCTCACCATTTGCCAGCAAATTTCATGATTTCTTTGTTTTTAATTGCTGAGTAGTATTCCATTGTGTAAATGTACTGCAATTTCTGTATCCATTCCTCAACTGAGAGACATCTGGCTTGTTTCCAGCTTCTGGCTATTACAAGTAAAGCTGCTATGAACATGGTTGAGCAAATATCCTAGTTGTATATTTGAGCATTTTTGGATATATGCCTAGGTGTAGTATAGCTGGATCTTGAGGTATCACTATTCCTAATTGTCTGAGAAAATAACAGGAGCCTATCAGAGGTCCTCTGAAAGACTCTACCCAGCAGGGTATCAAAACATATGCTGAGATTCAGAGCCAAACATTTTGCAGAGTGCAGGGAATGTTATGACAGAAGGGGAGATAGAAATATCTGGAGGGAACAGGAGCTCCACAAGGAGAACAACAGAATCAAAAGGTCTGGGCACAGGGTCTTTTTCTGAGACTGATACTCCAAACAAGGACCATGAATGGAGATAAATTAGAACCCCTGCACAGAAATAGTCAAAGACAGCTCTGTATCCAAGAGGGTTCCCAATAATAGTACTAGGGACCATCTCTGACATGAACTCATGGGCTAGTTCTTGGATCAGCTCCACCTGAGCAGAGAACAATCCTGCCAGTTCACAGAGAAAGACAAAGAAGCCAGTCCTGATGAGACCTGATTGACTATAGTCAGATGGAAGGGGAGGAAGTCCTCCCTATCATTGGACTGAGGGTAGACATACATAGAAGAACAAGAGGGAGGAGGGTGAGATTGAGAGGGGATGCTGGAGGAGCTAGAGCTGGGATACAAAGTGAATAAACTGTAATTAATAAAATAAAATAAAAAAAAAAAAGAAAAATTAAAAAAAATGTTTAATAAAAAAAGGAGAATCAAAGATGGTGGTACCAAGAGGACAGTATCTGCAGAGCAGTACAGCAGTGACTACACAGCAAGCAACAGACCAAACTCTGGGCCCTCAAAACAACAGCAATTGTGTTTCCAAGTTAAGAACAAACCCCAGGAGTGTGAAGGAATCGGGTCCATTCTCAGGTTACCCAGGTAAACCATGGAAGAATTCCCAGTTCCCTGCAGGCAATAGGTCACCAGCCCAGAGTCACATGACTGTGTGCTCTGGTCACCATCCCAGAATGTACAGTGGGCCCCACAACACCAGAGATTGGGATTTCCAGTCTAGAGAAAACCCCATGGAGTAGGAAGCAATCAGGACTGACTTCAGGTCACCCATAAAATCCCTGAAAAAGGTCTGGGCTCTAGAAGGTGCTCAGCCCAGAGAGCTCTTTCTATGCCCAAATCACTGTCCCACACAGAACTGTGGGCACCAAAGCACAAGGGACTGGGTTTCCCTGTTGGGAGGAAATGCCATGGTGAAGAAAACATCAAATCCAACCTCAGGGCATCCAGTAGAATTCCCCCACAGTCCCCCAAAAAGTTCTCAGGTAAAGTTTTTGGGTTCCTTCACATGCCTAGTCACCAGCATAGAGCCACTTACCTGCTCCTGAGTGCTCTACTCAACATCCTAGACCGAACTGTGGACCCCAAAACAGGACAAACTGGGTCACCCTGTTGGTAGGAAACCATACGGTGGGGGAAACATTACTTCCAAACTCAGGACACCCAGTTCAGGAAAAGTTTCTGGGTTCCCACAGGCTCCAGGATCTAGCCTCCTGCTGCATGCATGAATGCTGCACTCACCTGCTACTGATTACCACTTGGGTACTGGGGCACAGAGCTCCAACCCCAGATCTACAAAAGCCTGGGACCCACAGGATCAGCCCTAGACAAAACAGTAATTATTCACTTTTCCTTTTGCTAAGGGGAAAAGGCCCTGATGAAGGACAAGTTTTAAAAAGCAGTCCCAGCATGATTCTTAAAGCTCTAGCAGGGTGGCAGGTCTACCCTAGCCTTACTGTAACAACAGAGGAATCACTCTGTCTGTACACCCTCAGGAACACAGGGCTAAAGTCAGGTTCACTGTTATCTGCTGTCTGTGGCCTGGAACACAAAACGAGGACCTGAAACTATTCAAGAAAAAGACTGGCAGGCATGAAGGTTCAGACTTGTATTTGGAGGACAAGAAGCTGGGGGAGGAGGATGAGTTCCAGACCAACCTGGGCTTCATGTTTCCAACTGCTTGTCCCATCAAAAACCCAGAGAACTGGACTGAAGATATGGCTCAGTAATTAAGACATGCTGCTCTTGCAGAGGACTGTGTTAGGCTCCCAAAATCTGTATCAGGTGGATCACAACGATGTCTAGCTCTTGGGCATCTCTTACCCTCTCCTGGCCCTTGCCAGGCATGTATACCCACATGGACACAGATAAATAAAAGAAATCTACTGAAAAACTGAGAATGGCAGACAGAGAGATGGACGGGTGGACACAGCATGAGCTCGCCCTGCACTGGAGACTACTACTCTGCCTAAGACCCTTCACTGTGCCTGCCAAGCTGCTGTTCCCATCGACCTGCTGCAGTTCCTGCTAACCCTACTGCCAAGTCCATCAAATCTTCTGCCACTTTCTCTGTTCAGCACTGCACAGTAGTTCACTGTTTTGTTTTGTTTTGTTTTGTTTTGTTTTGTTTTGTTTTGTTTTGTTTCTTGAGGTGGGATCTCATATACCCTGGCTGCCCATAATCCTGGTCTGTAGCTGAGGGTGACCACAAGCCTGAATAGTCTTTTGAGCTTTTGATTTTAGCCATTCTGATGGGTGTAAGGTGAAATCTCAGGGTCATTTTGATTTGCATCTCTCTGATAACTAAGGGCATTGAGCATTTTTAAGTGTTTCTCTGAGATATTCCTCTACTGAAAATTCTATGTGTAGCTCTGTCCCCATTTTTTATTGGATTACTTTTGATTTAAAACATAGTTTTTGAACAATTTTTGAACCATGTTTCTTTGGAAGAAATAACAGATTTTCACAACAATATGTGTGAGTAATAGATATATGACAAAGATGATAAATAGACAGATGATAGATGTGAGATAGATGGTTATATAACTGTAATAATATGTGTGCAACAATAGGAGGGATACTTGTATAAAACATCGTGATAGGCTAGGGTCAAATAGAAGGGGAGTAGGATCATGCCTATCAGTGGGCTAGGGGAGGGGCTTAGGCACAGAACAGGGAAGGAGGATGTGAGCAGATGGAGATGAGGGAGGGGGCACAGCCACAGTACAATTTGAATAAATTGTAATAAATGATAATAATAAACAGTAATGTAAAAAAATCACCTTGAAATTTATATTCATCTCCAAAGATTATGAATACCTAATTCTTTTAAACTGTTAAAGGTCAATGGTGAAAATAAAAGAACAATAAGGCAAGAATTCTAGAAAAACCAGAGTGTGTAATCTTGACTGCTTAGGACAGAAAGGCCCCAGGTGAGGCTTACATATCAAGCATTATTAACTACTCATACAATGTCTTTGAGTCCTTTAAAAAATAAAGATTTGAAGTTGGGCATCTTGGCACAAGCCTACAATTCCAGCAACTCAGGGAGGCAGGGGCAGGTGGATCTTTTTGATTTCTAGGCCAGCCTGGTCTACAAAATGAGTCCAGGATAGCCAAGCTATAAAGATCAAAGAAGGATAAAAGAAGGAAGGGAAGGAAGCAAGGAAAGTAAAAAGCCAGACCACACTAGTACATGGAGCTGGTCTTTTTAAGTTTTAATAAAACACATTCAAAGTTTTCCAAACATATGTTCATACCTATCACAATGAGATTTCTCACATGGGAGGAGGGAGTGTTTAATCAGCTAACCTCAATTCTTATCATTTCTTCTACCAATATTCTGCAATTTGGTTAGTAAAAACAACAATCAAATAAGGAAAGTTAGAGTTAAAAATGATCCTTTATGCCAAGCAGTGATGGCACACACCTTTAATCCCAGCAGTGCTCAGGAGGCAGAGACAGGCAGATCTCTGAGTTTGAGAACATTCTTAATTTACAGAGGAAGTTCCAGGATAGTCAGGGCTACATGGAGAAACCCTATCTTGGGAAAACAAACAAACAAACAACAACAACCAAAAACTGAAAAAAAAAATGTATAAATTCTCAAAAGAGTACATCATTCATTAGAGTAAACTTTCAGTTCATGATTTGCTATTCAATGATGGAGTTAAATACTCACAAGAAAAAATGGGAGGCCACAGGAAGGAGGGAGACTTTGCAGTCTCCTCCTTATCTGTACAATGCATATAAGTAGATCATCTGTACATTCAACCACAAATTTCTTCAATAACTATTTCTCTCAATGATGCCCTCAATTGGTTACACATGACACTGAAAAACATTCCTTCACTATCTATGTCTCTGGATCCTGATAACCCATCCTGTCACTTGTACCTGTTTTGCCAGCATGAAACTGAAAACTCAGATTTATAGTGCTTTAAACATATAATGTTATTATTTATCATGTTAAAAACAAAGAAATACAAAACACAGAGCAGCTATCTAGATTTGCTATGGCACCCCTACTGTCGGGCATTAGTTATCTAGGATCTTTCTAGCTCTTTGCTCTGTTACTCCCTACCCAAGATGGCTGCTATATCTCCATTCCTTTGCTTGCTTGCTTCCTTGCTTGCTTTTGTTTGCTTGGATTGGGTTTTTCTGTGTAGGTTTCCTGGCTGTCCTGGAACTAGATCTATAGACCAGGATGGCCTTTAATGCAGAGATCCAAATGCCTCTGCCTTGCCTTCCAAATTCTGGGATTAAAAGTGAGCCACCACCTCCCAGTCGATCTCCAGTCTCAGCTAAAGAAAGGCTGGGAATACACACCAGTATCTCCTTAAAACACTTTTGAAACATTATATTCATCATTCTACTTATATTCAACTAATGTAGACATAGTCATATGATTGTATCTGTTAAAAATTTAAAGAGAGCTGGAGATGACTCAGTGATTAAAGAGTACTCACTGCTCACCAAGTGATGCAAGCCTTTAATCCCAGACTGGGGTGGCAGAGGCAGGTGGATCTCTGTGAGTCTTAGGCAGAGTTCCAGAACAGCCAGGAGTACACACCCAGAGATACCATGTCTTGATGACCCCTTCCTCCCCACAAAAAAAAAAGAAAAAAAAAAAATCTAAAAACTTTGTTTTAATTTGAAAACAATCTCTTCTGTACAGCCATGTAACTAGACAAAAATTATGGCTCATATCACCTACAAGAAAAATAATATCTATTAGGAAGAGCTGAATATCTCTTTCAAGTTCACCAAATGCATTTACTGCTCCTCTTCTTTCATCCCTAAGCAATGGTGTACCCCAAAGCCTGGGTCCTTATTATTTATTCATATCTCTGCTATGCTTGTAGACTGGAGACCAGCATAACTGTCATCTGAGAGGCTTCATCCAGCAAATAATGGAAACAGTTGCACAGACCCACAGCCAAACAAACATTAGGCAGAACTCTGGGAATCTTGTGGAAGAGTTAGAGGAAGGATTGAGGGAGCTGGAGAGGTAGGACACCACAAAAAGACCTACATAGCCGGCTCATCTGGGACCATGGGGCCTCATAGAAACTGAACCACCAACAAAAGAACATGCCTGGAATAGCCCTAGGCCTCTTACACATATGAAACTGATGGGCTGCTTGTCCTCAAGTCAGTCCCCTAGCAACTAGAGCAGGAGCTGTCTCTGACTTGGACTCTGTTGCCTCCCTTTGGATCCCATTTCCCTAGCATGGCTGCCTTGTCTTGCCTCAGTGAAAGAGGAGGTACTTAATCCTGATATAACTTGATGAGCCTGGGTGGGCTGGTTGGGGGAGGTACAGGGAAAGTGTTTGGGAGGTTGGGACTGGCAAGGGATGAGGGAGTGGAGTTGTGAGTGGGCTGTAAAATGGACAAATAAATAAATTAATGAAGAAAAATATAACTGACCCATAGTCATCAAAGTGACAAGATCATGAAAAAGATGAGGGAACTGTTCCATATTGAAAGAGACTAAAGAGATAAAGGACAATGCAACAGTTAAATGTACCAGCTTCTTTTGACATTTATGTGAGCAATAACATAGTCAATAAAACCCACATTAAATGGAATACTATGCCACTGTGAATTTCCTATTTTAATAACTGCACTGTCATTATGTAGGACAACATTCTGTTTGCATAAAATTGACACTAAACCACTCAGAGTGACAGGGTGTAAGGTCAGCAGCTTCTCTCAAAATGTCCAAAGTAAAACAGCAATTAACTGTGTACCATACTTGGAACTTTTTTTCAAGTTTGTTATTGTTTCAAAATTGTTGTGGGGAAGTTGCATGTGGTCTTTAACTCCAGCAGTTGGGAGGCAGAGGAAGGGAGATCTCTGTAGGTTCAAGGCCGGCCTGATCTACATAGGGAATCCCAGGACAGCCAGGACTCTATAGAGGGAATTTGTCTAAAAAAAAAAAAAAAAAAAAAAAACAAAATTAAATAAAATTGTTGTAGGGGGAAGAACAATGTAACTGAAAAACTGAACAAGATTAAAAACAAAACTGATATTCCACACTAGCATTCTGGGTAAGACTATGTCTGTAAGAGACTGACAAGTGAAATGACATGACATTTTGGAGCAGCAGGAAGATTCTCTAAGTACAGCACAATGTCTTCTTTTTTTTTAGCCTGTGTGTGTGTGTGTGTGTGTGTGTGTGTGTGTGTTCATGATGCCGGTGAAGCATGCATACTAGGGAACACATAGGAAGGTTAGAAGACAACTCTGTGCAATCACTTCTTGCCTTCCACCTTTTCATAAATTCAGGGATCGAACTCAGTTCTCCAGGCTTGCCCAGCAAGAGCCTTTATCTGCTGAGCCATCTCACCAACCTACAAGCGATTCTCTTGAGTGACCTCAATTAGGCAGTAGTGAGAAAAAATGTGAACAATTCCTTCTCTTAAACAAATTCTTAGGGATAAATAAACAATAAAAAGAGATGAGTAGAACAGCAGTACTCTAGTGCTACCAATGACCAACAATCAGCAAAACAACCTAAGCACCTCCTGAGACAAGGGGCTGGCTTCAGGGCTGGTAGCTAAAATTCCTTGCAAGTGTAAAACTGGAATTACCCTGAAATAAAAGACCTTTCCCAGCTCTACAGTAACCTTGTTATTACATCCCGATTATCTACACATAGCAACAAAAGAGATACAAATAGGAAAATAAGTCCTGTGAACCCTGTATACTCCTTGTTGTGCAAGTCCATCAAAGTATAAACAGCAATGTAACTGCCAAACTGTTCTTTATGAAGAATTCTCTGATGAATAAAGAGAACAATCAAATCACGTGAAAGCTAAGTGAGAGAGAGCACCTGCAGTGGTTGGCTGGCTGTCTTTACTTAAGAAGAGTCATTTCATTCTGGAATGCCTGTACATAGGTCCTAAAAAATGTTTCTAGAAATGTGCACGGATCCTGTGGACTTTCCAAGTACCTGGCTTTCTTTTGACCCGAATGTTCAAGCTCCCCACCCCACCCGCCCCCAGGGCAGGCAGGAGGCAGCACTGGACTCTCTGCAATTCCTTTCTGGGAGGACTGGCCCCAGCATCACTCTTCCTCAGGATGCAGGCCAAAGTGTATCCTTAGGAACTCCACACACTGTGCTCCCGCCCTCCCAACCCCTGAGGCTAGAGGGCACAGTCTCGGGTACCAGCAGCCAGCACAGAAGCTCTTGTCTGAACGCGGGCAGGCTCTCCCGACCCACCCAGCCTGCCAACCCCCAGTTGTACCGCCCCTGGCCTCGCCCCCCGACCCCATCCTGCGGGTCCTTCACACAAGCCCACAGCCAGCCAGACTCGGCTGCACCGGGATGGCTGATACCCATGGACCTGCCGCTCCTCCACCTCGGGACCCAACCCTCTCTCCTTCCCGCCTCCCAGCCGCGATGACAGGCCCAGCACCACCTAGCCCAACTGGATGGATGCTGGGGGGGCGGAGGCGGAGCCCAGATGCTGAGGACGGGCGGGGCGGAGCCCGCGGACGGGGGCGGAGGGGATGGGGCGGGCCCGGGGCGGGGCCTGGGCCCGGAGTGGAGGGGAGGACCCGGGAGATGGAGGTGAAACCTGGGGCTGGGCCTGGGGCAGGGCAGCCCTGGGTGGAGGGAGGAACCCCGGGGCAGGGGTTGGAGCCCGGAGGGGATGGAGGCGGGAGTGGAGTCTGAGGCGTGGGCGGAGCCTGGGGAAGGCAAGGAGGGAGGTGGAGCCCTGGGGAGCAGGGGAGCCTACTGGGGCGGAGGCGGGGGCAGAGGGGGGTGGGAGCCGGGCCTGCGGAGGCGGAGCCGGGGCAGGCCCCCCACACCCTTACCTGGCTTCTCCTGGTCTCAGCCTACCACGATGAAGTAGTCCACTAACCGAGCCATGACAGCCGCCACCTCGCCCGGGAAGAGGGTTCCCGTCACTGCCCTCTTGGCCACCATTGCCCACCTGGCCCAGGACGAGCTCAGCGTTTTCCCTTTGGCGGCTGTTGCCATAGCAATGGCGCTTCCGTCACGCTGGACAATGGAGGCGCCATCACGCTGCCAATGCGCCGCGCTCGCTCAAGCCCCTCCCCTGCCCCACCCGAGCGGGCTCGGCCTTTGGGTTCCTCTGAGGCCGCTCCGACCCGCGGCTCTGAAAGTGGGCGGCCGGGCGCATTCTCACCACGGAGGCGGAGCTCTTAGAGGCCGGGCATCTGCTTCAACACCCCCCCTCCCCTATTCTTTATTTCCCTGGAGCAGGGTCTTTCCTTCCGCCTTCTCTCCCTTTTGCAGTGGGGAGAAGGGCATGGAGGGGTTCGGGGTCACTGGGAAAGTTTGCTCTTTCTGCTGCCTGCTTGCCACTGGCAACAGGGAGGAGATTCTCTCGCCCTCGGCTGGAAGCTTGGAATTTGCATCGCTAAGGCTTTTGGCTGCACGCGTTTTGTTTATGTTGTGCAGATGTGCAGATGGGAATTTTAGAAACAAGCCACCGAGCTGGCTGGGGAGGGACTTGTGCAATCTTCAGAGGCGCCTATGGTTTCTGGACTGCCTGGGCTGGGGCGGTCAGCTTGGGCTTTCCTCTGAGTGCCCAAGAGAGTTGGGTTCCTCCTAGGAACAGGGCATCAGGGCATCCCAGGGATCCTCCTGAAATGGTCCTGTCTCTCCCCAGGAGCCCTGCCCACCTGAATTTCACTGTTTTTTTGTCTCCAAGTTCTGGTAGTTGAAGCAGGTGTTAACTTCAAATTGCTCTATTGCAAAAGTGCAATCAGATAAATTCATGGGGTTCTTTGTCCAGTCTAGAGATTATCCTAGTTGACTGAGTTTATTTTTTTATTTCTTTATTTTTATTTTTTTAATTTTATTAGTTACAATTTATTCACTTTGTATCCCCCTGTAGCTCCCTCCTCCTCCTCCTCCCAATCCCATCCACCCTCCCCCCCCTTCTCCACCCATGCCCCTCCGACAGTCCAATGATAGGGGTGGTTTTCCTCCCCTTCATTCTGATCCTAGTCTATCAGATCTCATCAGGACTGGCTGCATTGTCTTCCTCTGTGGCCTGGTAAGGCTGCTCCTCCCTCAAGGGGAGCTGATCAAAGAGCAGGCCAATCAGTTCTTGTCACAGACAGTCCCTGTTCCCAAAATATCCACTAGTGATGTTTTCAAATTTGGCTGGCACAACAGTTGGATGAGTTTACTTTGTCACTTTTTCTTAATGATCATGAAGTTTTAGTAGTTGAATGTGTACACAAATTAAGACTGAAGCTTTCAGAACCTGTGGTTTAGAAATTATCTTTGTGAGGATATCATTCATTGAGGGGTTTGATCCTTAATATATTGTATATAGTAGATGCCAATGAGCTTAGAGCAACACATACACCTTCTGCCAATGACTAGCAGGAAGCTAGTGACTAGAGCTGTGAACTCAAAGAGTCCAAAGGGTCATCACCTCAGTTGCTCTGATTGACAAGTTCTCTTTTATGGGCCAGCGTTTCCCTTCCCGATTCCATGCTGGTAATTGAACTTATGGTCTCATACAGTGTAGGAAAGCCTTCTACCATTAAGCTATATTCCCAGTGACAGGGCAGACCTTTTCAGCAGGGGTCTGAGTGGGTTGGGCTGGGCCATGCTGTAAGAATTGAAACTGAGGGGTACTTTAACTCAGGGCCTCCTTTGTAAATGGCTGCTAGTCAGACAGAGGAGTCAGCATAACTGAAGTGATGAAGAATAGGTTGTTAAAAAAAAAAGAGTAGGTTGTTTTTCCAAATAATTAAAGCAAACAAAACAGCCGACACCAATCATGTCCTTGGGAGCTCTTCCTCCAACTTTTCAGTAAAGAGAATCTCACTTACTCCAGAGACAGCCTGTTCCAAGGCTTAACAGCAACGTTAGAAAGAGCTTCCTTATGAAGTCAGGGTTGGCCCCCTGTAACTGCCCTTGTGTTCTCTGAAGCTACCGCAAGGGGAGGGACACCACATGACTGTGTCTGATTTTTAAAAATTATTATTGTCGGGTTTTTTTCTCTCAGTTTTACCTATTTTTTTTTTTTTTTTTTTTTAATTTGGGGTAAGGGACTGAAGTGATGACTACGCAGTTCAGAGCATTGTATTGCTCATCCAGAAGACCACATCCAGAAGACCACATCCAGAAGACCAGATTTGACTCCAAGCATTCGCTTGACAATTCAAAACCATAACACCAGGTACATGGTATCCTCCCCTGATCTCCTCCAGAAACAGGCATGCATGTGGCACATGAACATGCAAAATCCATACACATAAAATAAACAATCTTTTTATACTTGGAATAAATTTGTATATCATAAAAGTAAATATACACTCCAGTGGCATTTAATATATTCACCATTGGACAATGAATACAGGTGTCTTTTTTGTTTCAAACCATTTTCATCACCCACCCAAAATCCATTAAATATACACTACCATTTCTCTCTCTAGGCCCTGGCAATAACCACTCACTTTCTGATTCTATGGGTTTGCCTGTTTCCTATAACTTGAATTAATCTTGTCTCGAATATTGTTTCCTATGTTTTTGGTTTTTGCTTTTTGGTTGGTTGGTTAGTTGATATTTTGAGAGAGGGTTTCTCTGTGTAGCCTTGAATGTCCTGGAACTCTCTTTATAAACAAGGCTGGCCTTGAACTCACAGAGATCTCCCTGCCTCTTCCTCCTAAGTGCTTGGATTAAAGGCATGAGCCATCACACCAGCACCTGGCTTGATTCCTAGTTTTATCCCTGATGTATCATTAGGGCTGCCTTGTACTACATCAGAGCATCAGTACTGCATTTTCCCTTACTACTGAATAACCCTCTACTGTACGTACACAACAATGATTTGCTTATCCACTGGTAGTTTGGGGCATTCTTTCTGTCTATCACCATGACCATGTATAGAAAATATGTGAGTGGGTCTAAAGAGATGTCTCAGTGGCTAAGAGCACTGGTTGCTCTTTCAGAGGTCCTGAGTTCAATTCTCAGCACCCACATCATAGTTCATAACCATCTATACTAGAATGTGATGCCCTCTTCTGGCATACAGGTGTACATGCAGATAGAGCACTCACATATGAAAAATAAATCTTAAAAGAAAAAAAAATGTCTCTGAGTACCAATTTGGAATTCTCTTGGTATATCCTTAGGAGTAGCACTGCTGGACAGTGGTGAATTACATATGGTAATGACTTTACCTACCAACACTGAACAAGGATTCTAACTTTATTTCAAACTTTATATCTTTGTCAACACTTGATTTCTTGTTTTGTTTTTTTGTTTTGTTTTTTCTTAATATTATAAGCATCTTAAGAGGTATGGATTACTTTTAGTTTGTTTGTTTGGGGTTTTTGTTTTGGTTTAGTTTTTGTTTACTTGCTTTTTAAGACAGGGTTTCTCTGTGTAGCCCTGGCACTCACTCTGTAGACCAGGCTGGCCTCAAACCCATCAATCTGTCTGCCTCATACTCCTGAGTGAGTGCTGGGATTAATGGTGTGCCCCACAACTGCCTGGACAAATAAGTATGAATTATTAACTTTTGCTGTTGCTTTTAAGACAGGGTCTCACTAGAGACCTAACTAATCTGTAACCTAGTTTACTCTTTTTTTTTCCTAGTTTACTCTTAAACTCTGGATACTCCTGCCTAATTTTCACCCCCAATACTGAGGTTAACAACATGGAATTGACCACCAGGTCTAGCTGAGGAGATGTCTTACTGTCCTTCTGATTTATATTTCTTTAATGACTCACAGTGTTCACCATTTTTTCTTGTGTATGTCTGCCATTTCTAAATCTTCCTTGGAGAAATGTCTAGTCAAGTCCTTTGCCTAACCACACCCTTACCCCACCCTGCTGAGGCTCCAAACCTTGGCTTCTCCCATGCTAGGTAGGTTCTGTTGTACTGAGCCATACCCCTAACCCAGCCATGTTTGGGTTTTATGTGTATGTATGTGTTTGTTTACTCTAAAAACAAGATTTCTATTAAGTATAAACTCTGCAGTTGCTCTTCCTGTTATGTTATCTTCTTGATATTGCCCTTTGGTTGACAAAAATATTTTACATTGATGAAGTAAAAACTTTTATTGGTTTTATATTATTTTTATATCTAAGACTTAATTATTGAATTTAACATCATGAAGATCCACTTCTATGTAAGCCACACATAATTATAGCTCTTATATTTGGGCCTTTGATCCATTTTGGATTGACTTTGTAATGGTAGGATTTTCATTTTACCTTTTTTTAAGATCTATGTTTATTTTCTGTGTGTGTGTGTGTGTGTGTAACTCTATGTGTGTACACATGTATGGGTCTGCTTGTGATGACCAAAAGAGGGTGTCAGAGTCCCCAGAGCTGGAGTTAGAGGCAACTGTGATCTACCCAGCATGATGCTAAAAACTGAACTTAGTTCTTTGGATGAGAATCAAGTTCTCTTAAACACTGAGCCATCTTTCTAGCCCCCATTTACTCTTTAAATGCATATTATTTAAATTATATATGCAAATATTGACATTAACCTGAGGTAATCATTGTTCTTCCTACTAATATTAAACAACATTCCCAACCTGCAAGTTTATTTTGATTTCTTTCTTTTTCTTTATCCAAGTTGTTTTCCAAACCTAGAATTGAGCACTACCTTCTTGAGTATACTTATTTTATTAAGGTCTTAAATAGACTAGTGGATATGTAAATTGCTGTTTTGTAAATAAAGTTTTCCCATGACATTAGGTAAAGGCCTAAAAGTACTGTGAGTTCCTATCTACACATGAACACATTAGCATCCACTAAAACTATACTTTGATTTCTCACCCAACAACTGCCAGGCTGCTGAAACTGATAAGCCTGGACAGGGGAGCCTGATTGCTGAGGTTGGCTGAAGGCCATCCCACCTCCTAAGATAGCTACCATCACCTTTCCCTAACAAGGGCAAGAACAAAGCAAGTTCAGATTTGTTTTTCTGAAAGCTGGGAGCCACAAGGGAGGAAGGGTATACAGCATAGTGATGAAGCTGCATAAGAGAGACTAGAGCCTTTTTTGCCTTAGAAGACAAAATGGAGCTGATTGCTAGTGGGAGTATTTCTCACCCTGGTACTCCCCCAGTGAGCTACAGAGGAGTAAGTGGTTTCACTGTACAGTCATTGCAAGTGATTCTTGTGGTTAGCCTCTACAGTTCAGGCAGGCAGTCTGAGAGTTGGATTTGACCATATATCCAGCAGAAACAACCAGGGCCCTTTCAGATTGCTTCTCCAACCCATAACAAAGGAGACTGAGAGATGTGTTGGAAATTTCCCTGATACATCACCACATCTCAGACCATTCATTTGCCTAAGAAAGAATCTTAATGGCTGCTACCCTTGATACTGGCCTTTCTCTCAGCCCCATATTCATCATTGAGTCCTGTTGCTCTTACTTCCAACATCTCCACATCACCCTCACATCATTGTCATCTCTAATCTTGATAGTTTATAATAGCTTCCTCACCTGTTTCCTTGTTCATTTCTTCGATGTATGTAAAAGATGGTTTTATATATGTAAAACTTATTTTTTAAGATCAGGTATTACATATATCAGGCTAGTCTCAAACTTGCCAAGTACACAAAGATGAAGTTGAACTTCTGATCCTCCTGATTGCACTTTCTTATTGGGATTACAGGTGTGTACCAAACGCAAGGTTTCATGGATGCAAAGCAAGACTTTACCAACTGATCTACTTTCCAAGCCCTTATATAGAAAACCTAAAGACAAAAAGCAGTCTTTTGAGCCTGTCTTAAAATTAAATCTGTAAGCCAGGTGCTGTGGTGCATACCTGTGAGTCCAGCACTCAGAGCAGCAGAGGCAGGTATGTCTACAAAGGCCAGCCTGGTCTACAAAGCCAAGACAGCCAAGGCTACACAGAAAAGTCCTGTCTTGAGAAAAAAAAAAGGTTGTGTATGAAGCACACCATTTTCAGTTTAAACTATGTTTTGGATGCAGGAAAGAGAAATTCAGATATGGTTGATGGACTGTGTCCTAGGCCTTTTAGTCTTGACATTTTTTTCTGAAGTACCCATGACTCTAGTGGCTACAGCATAAATAGGTACTGTGTAGCTTAGCAGGTTGCTCTTACTTAGATTGCATGTTTGGTAAAGAGGCCTTGGCAACATAGTATGGAGAGTCCAGTGCAAAATGAAAGTGAAAGACCCCTTGTTCAAAAGTTAAGGATTCCAAAATTTGGGTTTTTCTTAGATTTATTTGTTTATTCTACATACACCGAAGAAGAGAGCACCAGGTCTCATTATAGATGGTTGGGAGCCATCATATGGTTGCTATGAATTGAACTCAGGACCTCTAAAAGACTGGCTTATATTCTTAACCTCGGAGACATCTCTCCAGCCTGGGTTTTTGTTGTTGTTGTTGTTGTTTTTCTTTTTTTTTTTTTTATGAGTGCTCTACCTGCATATACACCTGCATGCCAGAAGAGGGCATCATATCCAAGTATATGTGGTTGTGAACCACCATGTGGTTGCTAGGAATTGAACTCAGGACCACTGGAAGACCAGCCAGACCTTTTAACCTCTGAGCCCTGATACTCTGCTTTGTTGTTGGTATTTTGGAGCTGACAATGGGGCCTAGAACGACCTTGTGCATGCTTAGTACATGATTTACCACTGAGCTACACACCCCAGCCTCAAAATGATCTCTGGTTGCTGTTGTGTTGTCATCATTGTTGAGATAATCTCACTATATACCCCAAGCTTAAAATCCTTATGCCCCAACCTCCTGAAAGTGCACCATTACACCCAATATTCAAAATTATTGTTTGTAAAATGTGTGTGTGTGTGTGTGTGTGTGTGTTTTTAGCTTTTTTTTAACTTGATTTTCCTTCCACCTATTTTCCCTTTGCTCAGGTGTCTGCAGAGTTGCTCAGGACCATTCAGTGGTGGCTCCAACCCACTCAGTACCCTGTGCTGTGGGAGAACTGACCAGTCATCAGTGGCTGGTTGCGTACTCCAGTCTTCAGTAGGGAACTGCTGGGTGGGTACAGAGGGCACCTGCTTAACCTCAGACCAGTCTGCCACCTTGGGATGAGCGACAGTGAACTCAGGAACTGGCACAGTCCATTCACCCTGGAATTCCTCCTTGCTCATGGCCTTCTCAGCAGCAGCCTGCTACTCTTTCTCAGTCTCCTCTGAGTCTATGTAGAAGTAAAGATCAAGCATAACCTCCCATGACTGCCCATGGGAGATAGTGCCATGTATGAGCAGTACTTCCTGGGCCAGCATCCATCACATCTGTCCCACTGAGTGAACTCCCTTGTTGTTGCATGGATGGCAATGTCCACATAGAGCAGAAGAGAATCTGTGTTGCACTGAGTGATGGTGGGCAGGTTGACCTAAGTGGCCTCTGTGAGGGGCTGGTTTCAGCCCTGGGATCAGTTACCACTAGAAGCCATGGCTCCCTGAAAGCTGCTTGCATCTAGTTAGTGAACGTTCCAGGTGTGAAGGGGGCAGCAATTGGAGTAGTGGCAAACTTCAGCATAGCTTGCTCACCAGTGTCCCTGGAGGAGATGACACTGACATGAGCAAGGTTCTCAATGACAACAATAGCCTGAGCTGCAAGCAACAGGTCCTCTTCAGATTTATGATGTAGATACCATCACTCTTCCTTTTGCAGATGTATTGCTTCATCTGAAAGTCAAGGTTGGTGCCACCTAACTGGGTTCCTGTGGCAAGGAATTCTAGGACATCCTCTTCCTTCATCTGAAGGACATCACGGACTCAAAACATTGTGTAAGTTTCCCTTTAAGTTATGCTGGGAATCAAGAACAAGACCATATGGACCCATCCCCAGGCAGTGCATAAAATGTGTGTATGTTTAAATTTTTGAAATATTACCATTAATTTTATAGGACAAAAAGATCTTTGAGTTAAGTGTATATCAAATCATTTCTATCCTGTTTTCAAACCACTTGTCTTAGTTACTTTTCTATCACTGTGCTAAGATATCATGACCAAGGCAGCTTATAGAAGAAACAGTTGTTTGGGTACCTAGAGTTTCAGATGTTAAGTCCATGAATAGCATGGCAGAGACCATGGTGGCAGACAGTAATGGCAGGCAGAGCACCAGAGCGAACAGTGGTTAAGAGCTTACATCCTAACCTATAAGTATGAGGCAAAGAGCTAACTGAGAATGATGTGGAATTTTAAAACTTCAAAGCCCACCCACAGTGACACAACTCTTCAACCAGATCACACTTACTAATTTTTCCAAAATTGTTCCACCAACGGGGGACCAGATTTTCAAACATATGAGATAGTAGGGGTCATTTTCATTCAAAGAACTACACTCCTCAATAGCTTCCTATGTAGCCAGGAATTAAGGTAAAAATTTGAATGTCCCAAAGCATCTCAGGCACTCAGATTCTTGTGCTGTTTTGTTGTTGCTGCTGCTGTTTTGTTTTTGAGACCGAGTTTCATATAGTCCAGGTTGACCTTCATTCCTGACCTCCTTGTTGCTCCATTTACAGGCATGTGTCACCACACTTGCTTTATGATAGTTTTTGTTTTGTTTTGTTTGTTTGTTTGCTTTGGTTGGTTGGTTGTTGTTTTGCTTTGCTTTTCAAGACAGAATCTCCCTGTGTAGCTTTGCCTGGACTGGACTAGCTCTGTTGACCAGGATGGCCTCGAAATCACTGAGATCCAGTGTGTGCCACCATGCCTGCTGACCTCTTTTTTTTTTTTTTTTTTTTTTTTTTTTTTGAGGGGGTATTTTTATCTTTTGTGTAGATGAGTGATAAGATTATTTTACTTGTATGTATATAAGTGTACCACATGTGTGCCTTATATCCCAGGAGGCCATATGGCATCAAATTTTCTGTAACAGGAGTTACAGAAGATTGTGAACCACCATGGACATGCTAGGAACTCTGCAAAAAAAAAATAGAGAATGTTTTGCTTTGTTCTAAGATTTATTATGTATACAATGTTGTGTTTTCATATACACCTGCATACCAGAAGAGGGCAACAGATTTCATTATAGATGGTTGTGAGCCACCATGTGGTTGTTGGGAATTGAACTCATGACAAAAAGCAGCCAGTCCTCTTAAGGAATGAGCCATCCCTCCAGCCCCACAGAAAATACAGAAAAATACAGAAAGTATTTTTCATCACTAAGCCATCTCTTCAGCCCCTCTGGCTTCCTCTTTAATCTTTGTTATTTCTTTTTGGGAAGCACATGGTGGGAGTGTATCTCAGTTGATAAGAGGTGGAACTGACGGATCAGAAGTGTAAGCTGTTTAGTATAAGGCCAGGCTGGGCTACAGGGGACCCTAACCAAGTAATAATAATAGTAATAACTATAATACGCTTCAGGTAAAAGCATTATTTGGCGATCATTGTTCCAAGCCAGAGCTATCCTCATGTCACCAACTTTCCTCAGAGAAGAAGCAAGGAGGCAACAAGGTCCAGCCCAACAGGATTTTCTGCATACTGATCCCTCTCCAACCGAGATTTCCCAGCCAACCATGTGGAAATGTGTGCTCCCACAGGAGACCAGAGGTGCCCCAGCTTGTAGTGCTGGCAGTATGGGGCAGGCAAAGTCACAATGGATCACAACTGTTTTGTCACCAGCCCACTGAGACCATCACAAGCAAACAAAACCGCAAAAGAACAACACAAGAAAAAATGCACTGGGTACAATGCGTGCAAAGAAAATGGAAGAAGAAAATACCAAAACTCAAAACAGTGGCCTGTCTCTCTATCGGCCCTCTATCCTGTTCCATAAGTGGTGACCTACACCGAAATCAGGATCCATCCAACTACACCAGAGTTTGGAATGGTGTCCTGCATTCAGCCAGACCAGAGAATGAAGCAGTAAAATATCTGTTGATCTCTACCAGACCAGAGTCCAAACACCAGCCAAACTCTGCCAGACCAGAGACCACAGAAGCAGCAAATCTCAGCCAGATCAGAGTCCAGAGCAGCATCCAAACTCTGCCAGACCTGAGGCCAAAGTAGTGGCTAAGCTCTGCCAGACCAGAGACCAGAGAACATTGGTAGAGGTGCCAAGCCTGGGGCTCCACATACTGTATCCATCCTTTGGCACCTCCTTGCCACTCTCACTGGAGCCTGTGGAGCATAGCTCAAGCTTCCCTGAAATGGGAAAGAATCAAGTCTAGAGGGATAGAAGGATTCTGTCCCATGTCCTCAGTCAGTCTCAGAGACAAAAAAAAAAAAATGGCAACAAGGGACAAAACAGTTAAACAAGACACAAACAGCTAGATCCCATTGCTTGTGCAGCAGAAAAATACACAGAGCTAGACAGCAGATTCCACCATTCCTGCAGTGGAATAAAATGAAAGTAGGATATCAGAGAATCTCTGCTACAGGAGATACCTGCATTGTCCTTGTCCAACGATCCAGAGATCACAGAAAACTGGGTACTCTACCACCCTTTACAGATAGGGGCACATTCATCCTCTCTGAGGTCCAGAGATCACAGAAAACTCAGTACTCAATTACCTTTACAAATGTGCCTCTTTGAGGGGAGGTCTGGAAAGTCTTCCAGGCCCCCTCTGCCCCACAGCTGTCCAAAGCATAAGCTCTAACCTTTCTCACCACACAGATTACACATTTTGCCTCGAGTCTTGAAAAAAAGAAACTACAGAAGCACAGAGACAGACACAGAGAGATACTGACAGAGTCCTCACTTACTGGCTGTTGTTCAGCTCCATGTGCTGGGGGTGCTTGGGAGACTTGGGAATCCAATATGAGAACCCATATGTTATGGCCAGCACTTAGGGTCACCAAAGATCATCAGGAGCTGGACCATATATGCAAGAGCAAAGAGTTTTATTTGGGCTTAAGCTGGGTCTCTCCATCATTACCAACACAGTGGATCAGAGAGGAGAGCCCTGAGCAGCTGCATGGCAGAGTTTTGATTGGGGTCTGAGGAAGGACCAGGAAGTTGTAGTTTAACAGTTAAAGGATTGGGTGACATTCAGCAAGGGCAAGCTTTTTTATAAAGTGATTGGCTAGCTAACATAACTAACATTGAGCAAGCTATCTCTAGGCCTCAGGAATGTTAGGTATTTTCTGTGTCATTGAATCTTCTACAAGGTTGGTAGGGTGCTCAGCACAATTGTCCCACTTTAAGATACTTTTCCATCCTTGTGGTTATCCTCAGACTGTTCCTTGGGTAGGGAATCTTATGACATGGCCCAATTCCTGGTGACCTTGGGGTAGAGTCACTAGTCTGGTGACCTTTAGGTGACCTTTTTTAGTCCTAGTTCCTGGTGATCTTTGGGGGTGTCAGGTAGGTTCTCTAAGTTCTAAAAGATCCATTTGGATTTTGTGGGGGTTGTAAATGATATGTCCTGTGTCAGAAAGCACTCCAATATCAAGCTATGATATAGAAGAGTAGAACTGATGATGTAAAGGATTTACTATTGCTGAGAAACTAGAATTTAGCCGAGGGAAAACTGCCTGTAAAACACTCCACAGATAAGTAGTATGATAACCAGGCCTGTTAGAGATTAGGATCGGAGGATGCACATGTTTGCTGACCAGGATTATCTAGAAATGTGGCAGGATGAGTTCTTTTAATTTGTAATTTTCCAATGTGTATTTATTAATTCATGAATGTGAATGAAAACAGACCAGATTGGTGGGTGTACAATTTGGGTCAGGTAGCTTGATCCAGTGAATATTGAGTTTCAAATTAATGGACTTTCCTATGCCCATATGTACAATCCTCATTGAAATAGTTCTGTCAGTTCAAATTTGAGCCACAGGCTAGTGGATAAAGCTGTGTCTGTCAGGTTACAGGTCTCAGCAGCTAATATTGTACACAGGGACAACATTAAACAGTATCTTATTAATGGCTTTCACTCTACAAGAGTTTTTAAAAGTCAGTATGCCTATGTGTATTTTTCAACTAAGAGGTTAAGAGCACTGGCTGCTCTTTCAGAGATCACAAGTTTAATTCCCAACAACTACATGGTGGCTCACAACATCTATAATGAGATCTGGTGCTCTCTTCTGGCATGCAAGTGTACATGCATGCAGAACACTGTATACATAATAAATAAATAAATAAGTCAGTTGTTGGTATTACTAAATTTTATTTTGTTGATGCATCACTGCTCTAGTCTATTAGTTAATATTCTCTGATAATTCCCAGTCATTAAGAATTTCATTCCTTTTTCTCTAGTGCTTTGATTTTTGTTTTTGTTTAAAGCAATGTCTCCTGTAGATCAGCCTTTCACATGTTATGTAGTTTACACTTTATTTGAACACTGAATGTTTCCTCTACTGCTCAGTGCTTAGAACATAGTCCTGCAACTCTTTTCAGGTGGGCCCTGACTGCTCAGTGTGAAGTAAAAGAGATCAGTGAATGAGTGTCCACTGACCTCCCTGGGTTCTGTTTGTTTGTTTGTTTGTTTGGAGGTGGGTGATTACAAATAAAGAGGGACCTGTGTAAGAATTGAGATCACTGACCTACTTTGAAGCTGGTGTTGTCACAACACAGAAAGGAAGGGGGAGGAAGGAAGATGGCAATGATAACTGGTAATCAATTTTAGATGGTCAGTAAATGTGAAAAGTGTATACTTAGGGCTGGGAGTCACACACAAAGAGAATCAAGAATATGGATTAGTTGCTGAACTTGTTTCTGGAAAGCAAATTTTTACAGTTACACTAGTTCAAACACAAAGAATATCTGGACAAAGTGGGGTGGTAGTACCTAACAGGAATGCTTTCCCCTCACCACATTTGAAAACGCACAACCTGAGAGAAAAGGTGTGAGTAATACTTTGTGTGCTCTAATATATACTTGAATTCCCTGAAGAATATTGGACCATTTCAAACTTTTAAAAATAATTTTTGAGATTATAATGAAATCATTTCAACCTTCTCATTCCTCTCTACTCTTACGTCTCAAATGCTGGGATGAATTGTTAAGGTGGCTACTTAACAATCAAAGCAGACATGGCTGTCAGGTTCTCCCTGCATCCTTCAGTCCTTACCTGTTACAAGGTATGGGTGTCAAACACAGTTTTCTAGCCCAGGAGTTGAGCTGCCCTCCTCCCAGCTGTCCTTCCTTATGTATTCTAACCGTTTTGGTTGCCTGGTCTTTTTCATTTATCATTTATCCTCCTGGCCCTTTGTTCTGACTCTCTACTTCCCTCTGTCCTCTCTTCTCACATAGCTCAGGGTCATGTCAACTCTAGACTGTCCCACATTTCCCTGTGTTTATGTTCTCTCTTCTATCTATAATAAACTTTCTACTCCAACATACCTAGGAACAGCCACATCTTTTTTGTTTCATATCTCATTTTCGAAGAGCTTAACTACTCCTTGCTTTCAAATTCATGGCCATTTGTTTCTTTAATGGTTGTTACTGTTTGGCTTTGACTGAAGTTTGGCTGAAGGACTTCCCAACTATGAGGTAGAGATGAATACACTGGACACTGAGTGTGTAACATAAATAAATTACCTGTATCATGGAAAATGAACAGGTGCCCTGGGAGAGTGGAAGATTGTATTTTAAATCATTTCCAAGATGAGGGTGTTACAGGATATTTGATCCCAATGTGATCCCGTAGATTGTGAACTGTAAAAGCCTGTGCTTTGTTTGGTGTGGGTGAGCCCTAACACAAACCTTAATTCCAAGAACTTTCTGTTTATTGTAAACAGGTGATTATGGTATGGTTCCATCAGCCCTGGAACATACCTTTAATTCAAAAGCTCTCTGTGAACAGCATTAAATAATGTTAACCCAAGGTCAAGAGGCAAAGCAAGAAACCGGCTGATAGGGATTAAAGAGTAAGTGGAACTTTCAGCTGAAATGTATTTAAGACAGAGTGTAAAAGTGGAAGGAGTTTTAGCTTCATAGCTTTTGGGCTTTTTGGGCTTTGAGCTAGAAAGCCTTTGGCCTTGGCTTCCTTTGGCCTATCCCCCCTGAGCTGTCATCTGAACTTGTGAGCTTTTGGGACTTTTTCCTCTTGGAGTTGAGGTGAGTAGCAGGATCAGATGGGTGCTTTCTCTGTCTCTCTGCACTAGCAAGTTTTAAAATGAAATAATTGGGACTTTCATTCTCTTATAACAACACTAGGGTTCTGTGTTCCCATAGGGGTGAGGGCAAAGCTAGAAAGCCTCTGCTATCTGCATCATTTGATCTTTGATCCACTGATAGAGGAGCTACTACTGTCCCGAGACTCAGCTCTATTGTTCAAGCTAATGAGGGACTCTGGGCAGGCCTAGCAGTCAGGAGAAACAGTGGGAAGTAGTTTATGGGTTTGTTCTGGGATTTTCCTCTGATGTAGCTGTAAAGAGCTGTGAGTGAGACCAGAGGCCATGTCATGCTCAGTGTGGGGCCATTGTCCCCAGGCCAGGAAGAGCAGGCTGCTGAGCTCTCACAGCCTGATCTGCTTTGAAAGAGATGGACTGTGGTTCAGATTGTGGTTCAGGCTGTGGTTCTGTTGGTCTCCATGTGGTGATCTCGGCAGAGACCCTTGGCATCCAACCCTTCCTGAGTGTTTATTGACCAGAGAAGTGAGGATTTTGTGGCCTGAGCAGCAGAAAGTTGTGGTGCTCATAATTTTACTAAGTGTGCACACACAGGCATTGGTATTGCAGTGGACAAATTGGAAAACTGAAGGTCTCATTTCTAGAAATGATGAACGTTGTATTCCACATACAGCTTTGTGTAGCAAATTTTACAAATCATTTGAAACTGGAAGAAAAGAGGTGGTGGTGGTCATCTTCCAGCATTATTTTTTTACGTTTTTTTTTTTTTTTTATTGTTGTTGTTTTTTACCTTTCAACTACCACTAGTCACAATGGCGTGATTTAGGGAAATTCAATTCCAGGGTACAAAAGGAATTTCTGAGATGCAGAATTTTGTCAGGGGTGCCTGGTTTTAAATAAGTGGATAGGTCAGATTCTACTTCTTGTGACATAATTCATGCAGCAGGAAACAGATACTAAATTATTCTCCAACATTTTTTTGTGTGTGAGTGTCCAAAAGGACTGGGCTCTGCCTGAACCCACAAGGGGACATGAGGGACTGCAAGCCATAGCCCATCTTTATGATCACCTCCATTTTCCAAGTGATTTCCAGAGCAAAAGGACTCTCTGTAAAGGAGGTTAGTAGTAGCTGGAGGGTCAGAAATATAACAGTTTAGGTGTTACTTTGTGTTTGTCTTATAACAGTTGGGAAATCTGTGTTTATTTAATCTGTATTAATTAGAAAATCAAAGGTATATCTGGTCCAGTGCACATTTTTAATGTTAGATTTTCCTTATGTCTTTTCATGTAAACTTGACTATATTTTAGGCTTATGTTTTTGGCTTTTTCTCCCACCCCCTCATTCTTTCACAAACACTGTACACATTCTTGATTATTGAAGTTTGTGGTAAGAACAGAAGTCACATCATGCCAGAAGATTATGAAATTCATGACAATAGACTCATCCCATATTTTTCTGTTTTCCTCTGTTTCTTACCAGGTGGCTTTTCTTATATGAGATAGAGATTTTGGATTGTCCTTTAGCAATCACATAAAGACAATTTGCAGTTATGTCTGTAGAAGGCAGAAGAGATAACATGAAGGTGAGTGATACCAGTTGGCCAGTTTACTCCTTCTCTTTTGACATTTTCTTTTGGTGATCTGTCATTTTCTTCAGAAATTTCATGTGTCCAATGGTCTCCATATTCTTTAGTTGGATGATTTTATTCTCCTGAAAAGGTTAAATCAAAACCCTGCCCCATCCCTAATTCTGGGGTGAGGGTTGTGCCTTTTAAGGGATGTTATAACTTTTATATAGCAAAATGGTTTTTTGGAAATAGAAAAAGTATAATATCTCAATTAAAGTTAAAAAAAATCTTTGAAAGTTTACAAATATACCTTAAAGTGTATTTATTCTAGATAATAAAGGGCATTTGCTTTGATTTTCAGCCTGCGTTTTACAAGCAGCTTTTAAATAAAACCACTGTAAATCCTATGTACCTGCCTCTGCCCCCCAGGTGGTATGTAAAAGGCATGTGGCTCCCAAATGCTGGGATTAGGGCTATGAACCACCAACACCCTGTCATTGTAACTCCTGAATTTAGAAAACAACTAATTAATAGAGAACTGCTTGTCTCTGCTGGGATTAAATGCATGGTCTATCACCACGATGCTCAAATTTCTTATTCACTCCAAGTTATTCCATCTCAAACAAGTTTATACCTTTGAATTTACTTCAAACATTTTAAACCTCTTAACTGTTTTTAATATGAAACAACAAATGTATCTTTCTTTTATTTAAGAAGAAAACTTTAGTCTTTATTAAGTTAGTTTGGACTGAATGACCACACTGTCTGATGAACAGTTACCTCTGCTTATTCAGGAGATCTCTACTATTCAAATCTAATCATGATCAATTTTGATAGGATCCACCTTTCTTTTCCAGTGGAAACATTCGGTTTTACCAGTGAAGACACAGTTCAGTAGTTTCTCACTGTCTACTCCTTTTAGTTATGTTTACTTCTTTTTGTTCTAGAGTATTTAGGAGTGCTGTTAAGTTGCTACTAAGAGATCTTTCTGATTATTTTTTCTGAATGTACTTAGTGCTATGAACTCTCTTCTGCCCAACACTTCCGTTGTGTACTATGAGTTTTGATATGTTGTGTATTCATTTCATTGACTTCTAGAAATTCTTTAATTTCTTTCTTTATTTCAGTTTGATCCATTTTTTATTCAATAGAGTGTTGTTCAATTTTTATGAGTTTGTAAGCTTTCTATTGATTTTGTTATTGGTGATGTGCTGCTTTAAACCTTAGTGGTCTGATAGGATGCAGGTTATTGCAAGTTTCTCATATCTTTTGAGACTTCCACTGTTCAAGTATATAATCAATTTTGGAGAATAATATATGAGTTGCTGAGAAGAGGGAACAATCTTTTGTGCTTAGGTGGATGTTCTGTAAACATCATTTGGGTAGTGTTTTGATGTTAGTTATCTGGACCATTTCTCTGTACAGTTTGGTCAGGAGGACCTGTCCATTGGTGAGAGTGATATATTGAAGTCTTCTCCTATCAGTTTATGAGGGCCAGGATGTGATGCAATCTGCAGAAGGGTTTCTTTTATAACTTTGGTTCTCTTATGTTTGGAGCATAAATGTTAAGTATTGATATGTTATATTGCTGGATGTTTTTTTTTTTATAGGTCAATCCTTTTTCATCGTTTGATTAATTATTTTTTGAAGTCTGTTTTGTTAGATATTACAATTGTTATATGAGCTTGATACTCTAATCCATTTATTTGGAATATCTTTTCCAACCCTTTACCTTGAGATAATGTATATCTTGATGTGAAGCTGTGTTTGATGTATTTAGAAGAAGGGTGGATTCTGTTTTATCATTCGTTTTGTGAGCCTGTGTCTTTTTATTGGTGAATTTGGGTCAATGGTATTAAGACATATCATTAAACAGTGATTGTTATTTTGGTGGTGGTGGTGGTTTTAGCACCTTGAGTGGGGCTGTATTTATAGATACATATTATTTAAAATTGACCTTTTTATGGAACATCTTATTTTCCCCATTTGGTGATTGAAAGTTTCTGGGCATGGTTAGTAATTTGTGTTGGCTTCTGTAGTTTTTTAGAATCAGAAGCACTCTGTCTAAGCCATTCAACATCGAGCATTTTTACTGAGAATACAGGATTAATTCCAACAGATCTGCCTTTTTTGTTTTTTGGTTGGTTTTTGTTTGTTTTGGTTTGTCGGATTGGTTGGTTAGTTTGGTTTGTTTGTTTGTTTTCAGTTGCAGCTTTTCATATTCTTTCTTCTGTTCTGTATAAGTAGAGTTTTGATTATTCTCTGTCAAGAGGACTTTCTTTTCTGGTCTACTGTCTTTGGTATTTTGTATGCTTCTTGTGCCTTGATAGACATCTTCCTCTTTAGGTTAAGAAATTTTTCTTGTATGATTTTGTTGAAAATATCTTCTGGACCTTTGATCTCATCCTTCTTCTTCTAATCTGATTATCAGCATGTTGTGTTGTCATAATGTCCCAGAGTTCCTGGATGTTTCCTGAATATTTGTATGTAGACAGGCTGGTTTTGAACTTACAGCTCTAACTCCAGTCGAGTGTTGGGCTTAAATCTAGGCCAACATGCCTGGCATCAACATCACCATCATTGGCTGCTGAGCATGGAATATATGGTTTTAGGTATTTATTTTGTTTTGTTTTGTATATGTAAGCATAGGCTATTGTGCTGATTTTCATCAACATCATGCATTTGAAATTTGGCAGGGAGTATATTTAATTTCTTAGGATGGCATTTAATGATGACACTAACACTATCTGAGCTTTCTGAGTCATTGAATTGTGGGTTTGTGACACTCTCCTTACCTGTTGTATTTGTTTTTTTTTTTTAATTTTATTTGTTTGTTTTATTCCCATTTAATTTATTTTTAATTTAAATTTGTTTTTTTTTTTTTTAATTTATTCTCTGACATGAACTCGAGTCTTTGATTACCTCCTCCTGAGTGTTGCAGTCTTGCAAAGCCACAGAGGAAGATGATGCAGCCATCCTTGATGAGACCTGATAAGCTAGAAGGGAAGGAATTCCTCCCCAATTAGGAGACTATAGAAAGGGCATAGGGGCAGAAGAAGGAGGTTCGGTGGGCCTGGGAGGAGATGAGGGAGGGGGCTATGGCAAGGATACAAAGTGAACACATTGCAATAAATAAATTAATTAAATTTAAAAATAATTTATCCACTTAACATCCCAATTGTAATCTTCTCCCTTGACTCTTCCTTGTATCACCCTCAATTCCTCATTCCTCCTTATCCCACTTCCTATATCTCAGATACAGGGAACCTTCCTCTCCTACCATCTGAACCCAGCCTATCAAGTCTCACTACAACTTCCCGCATCCTCTTCCTCTGTGGCATAGCAATGCCCCCTCCACCAAGGGGAAATGATCAAATAGCAGACAACAGAGTCCATGTCAAAGCCAGCACCTTCTCCCCTTACTATGGATCGAACATGGAGACTGAGCTGCCTATCAGCTACATCTGAGCAGGGGTCTGGTTCCTCTTCATGAATGATCTTTGGTGGGTCCATCAATCTCTGCAAGTCCCCATGGGCCCAGATTTGTTGTCCTTGTTGGTCTTCTTATGGAGGTCCTGCCAGCTCTGGGTCTTTCTACATTCTATCCTCCCACTCTTTCCTATGATTCCCTGTGCTCTACCCAAAGTTTGGCTGTGAATCTTAGCATCTGTTTCGAACCCCTAATGGACAGAGTCTTTCGGGGGATATGTATGTTAGGCTCTCATCCTCTTCCCTCTCCTCAGTCACTTCTGGTGTTGATTCTATTTGCACTTTTGCATAAGAATTGAGCATCTTTCATAGGGTCCTCCTTTTTATTTAGCTCCTTTAGGTCTGTAGATTGTAGTATGTTTATCCAATATTATGGCCATTATCCATTTACAAATGAGTATATACCATGCATGTCTTTCTGGTTTTGAAATAACTCAGTTAGGATGATCATTTCTAGTTCCATCTACTTGCCTGAAAATTTCATAGTTTCCTTTATTTTTTAAATACCCGAGGTGCATTCCATTGTGTAAAAGTACCACAATTTCTGTAAAACAATGGTTTGGTTGAGAGACATGTAGTTTGTTTCCCTGTTATGGTATTATGAATAGAGATGCTATGAACACAGTTGAACAAATGTCTTTGTTGAATGGTGGAGCATCTTTTTGATATATGCCCAGGAATGGTAGAGCTGGGTCTTGAAGTAACACTATTTCCAATTGTCTGAGAAAGCATCGGATTGATTTTTATAGTGGTTGTATAAGTTTGCACTGTCACCAGAAATGGAGGTGTTCCTCTTTCTCCACATTCTCACTAGCTTGCTGTCACTTCAGGTTTTGACCTTAATCATGATGGGTTTAAGATGGAATGTCATTTGCATTTCCATGATTACTACAGATATTGAGCATTTAATGTCTACCATTTGATATTTCTCTGTGGAGAAATCTCTGTATAGTTCTGTACCCCAGTTTTAAATTGGATTATTTGGATTATTGGAGTTTAATTTCTTCAGCTCTTTATATATATTGTTTATTAGCTCTTTCTATTGTATGTAGGGTTGGTGAAGAACTTTTGCCAGGCTGTAGGCTGTCATTTTGTTTTGTTGACAGAGTTCTTTGCTTCATAGAAGACTTTTGTTTATTGAGATCCTATACATTAATTGTTGATCTTAGAGCCAGTTTTCTTGGTGTTCTGTTGAGGAATTTATCATCTATGCCAATGAGATCAAGACTCTTTCCCACTTTTTCTTCTAACAGATTTAGTGTATCTGGTTTTATGTTGAGGTCTTTGAACAACTTGGACAGTAGTTTGATGTGGGGTGATAAATATGGATCTATTTTCATTTTTCTACATGTAGACTTCCAGTTAGACCAGCACCATTTGTTGAAGATGCTGTCATTTTTCCATTGCATGGTTTTGGCTTCTTTGTCAAAAATCAAGTGTCCATAGGTGTGTGGGTTTATTTATGGGTCTTCAATTCCATTCATCCACCATTCTGCTTTTATTTCAGTACTGTGCAGTTTTTTATTACTATTGATTTATAGTAGAGCTTGAGATCAGGGATGGTGATACCTACTGAAGATCTGCTATAGTACAGGACTGTTTTGGCTATTCTGGCTTTTATATTTTTCCATATGAAGCTGAGAATTTTTTTTTCAAATTCCTTAAGGAATTGTTTTGATATTTTGATGGGAATATCATTTAATCTATAGATTGTTTTTGGTATGATAGCAATTTTTACTATGTTGATCCTTCTGACCCATCAGCATGAGAGATATTTCTATCTTCTGGTATTTTTTTCAATTTCTTTCTTCAGAGGCTTAAAGTTGTTTGTTTGTTTGTTTGTTTGTTTGTTTTTTTTTCATAGGCTTTTCACTTGCTTGTTCAGGATAACTCCAAGGTACATTATGTTTTTTTTCCTGCCTATTGTGAAGGGTGTTGTTCTCCCAATTCTTTCTCAGTCCATTTGTCTTTTGCATACAGGAGTGCTACTGATTTTTTTTTTTTTTTTTTAGTTAACTTTATATCCAACCACTTTGATAAAGTTTTTTTTTTCAACTGTAGGAGTTCCCTACAGTAGAATATTTGGGGTCACTTTTATATACTGTCATATATGTGAATATAAATACTTTGACTTCTTCCTTATCAATTTGTATCCCCTTGATCTCCTTTAGTTGTCTTATTGCCCTAGATAGGACTTTGAGTACTGTACTGAAGAGATTTGGAGCGAGTGTGTGGCCTTGTCTTGTCCCTGAGTTCAGTGGAATTGATTTAACTTTCTTTCCATTTATTTTGATGTTAGCTATAGGATTGCTGTATATTGTCTTTACTATTTTTAGATCTGTGCCTCTGTCCCCAGTCTCTCCAAGACTTTAAACAAGAATAACTGTTGGATATTGTCAAATGTTTTTTCAGCATCTAAGGAAATGATCCTGTTTTTTTTTTTTCAATTTGTTTATATGACGGGTTAAGATTCCCTATATTGAATTATCCCTGCATGCCTGGGATGAAGCCTACTTGGTAATGGTGGATGATATCTTTGATATGTTCTTGGATTTGGTTTGCGATTATTTTATTCAGTATTTTTGCATCATTGTTCATAAAAGAGATTGGTCTGAAGTTATCTTTCTTTTGGGGGGTCTTTCAGGATTTATCAAGGTGACTGTGGTCTTACAAAAGGAGTTTGGTCATGTTGTGTCCATTTCTATTTTGTGGAATAATTTGAAGAATATCGATATTGACTCTTCTTTGAAGGTCTTGTAGAATTCTGCTCTGAAATCATCTCACTCTTGGCTTTTTTTGGTTGGAAGGATTTTGATGGCTGCTTCTATTTTTTTTAGGCAGTAAAAGACTATTTAATATCTTTACCTGATTTTGATTCAACTTTGGTAAGTGGAATCTAGCAAGAGAATTGTATATTTCATTTAGATTTTTAAATTATGTGGCATATAGGCTTTTGACATAAGATCTAATGGTTCTTTGGATTTACTCAGTGTCTGTTATCTCTCTTTCTCTTCCTTTCAGACTGTTGATTTGGATAGTGTCTTTCTGCCATTTACTAAATTTGACTAAGAGTTTGTCTATGTATTTGATTTTCTCAAAGAACTACCTCTTGGTTTTGTTGATTCTTTGAATTATTCTCTTTGTTTCTAATTTATTGATTTCAGCCCTGAGTTTGGTTAGTTCTAGTAGTCTACTCCTGTTGAGTGTGTTTGCTTCTTTTTTCTAGGGCTTGCAAGTGTGCCATTCAGTTGCTTGTATGGGATGTCTCCAATAGCTTATGAAGGCCTTTAGTGCTATTAAAAGTCCTCTTAGGACTGCTTTCATTGCAGTTTGGGTATGATGTACCTTCATTTTCATTGAATTGTAGGAAGTTCTTTCTTTATTTCTTCCCTGACCTAGATTTCATTGAGTAGGGAGTTGTTCAGTTCCCATGTGTGTGTAGGCTTTTTGTTATTTCTGTTATTGTTGAGGTCCATCTTTAGTCCATCATGGTCTGATAGGATACAAGATATTATTTCATTCTTATTGTATCTGTTGAGACCTGGTTTGTGACCTACTGTATGTTCAATTTTGGAGAAGGGTCCATGAGGGGCTGAAAGAAGATAGATACTTTTCTGTTTGGGTTAAAAAAAACTCTAGATATCTGTTAGGTTCATTTGATTCATGACATCCATTTGTGTCATTATCTCTCAGTGTAAGTCCTTTTCCATTGCTCTGTCCCTTGATGATAGTGACATGTTGACCTCTCCCATTATTAATGTACAGTGATTGATATGTTCTTGAAGTTTTATTAATGTTTCTTTTACAAATGTGGGTGTCCTTGTATTTGGGACATTGTTGCTCAGAATACAGATGCCATCTTGTTGGAATTTTCCTTTGATGAGTATGAAGTATCCTTCCTCATTTTTATTTATTTATTTATTTATCTATTTATTTATTTTATTTAGGAGCAATAATGTTATCAGGCAATATTTTCATAGTTTTAAACTATGTGTAACAGCATAGTTTTTAAAAAATCTTTCAACATTTTATTTTGTTCTTTTTACATTTTTATTAATAACAGTTTATTCACTTTGTATCCCTCCTGTACCTACTTCCTTCCTCCCCTCCCAAACCCTCCCTCTATCTTTCCCACCCCTGTCCGTTTCCCAGTTCATTGATAAGGGAGTTCCTCCTCCCCTTCACTCTGATCCTAGTCTATCAGGTCTCATTAGGAGTGGCTGCATTGTCTTCTTCTGTGGCCTGGCAAGGTTGATCCCCCCTCAATGGGAGAAGATCAAAGAGCAGGCCAATGAGTTCCTGTCAGAGACAGTCCCTGTCCCCATTACTATGAAGCCCACTTGAATACTGAACTGCCATAGGCTACCTTTTGTGCAGAGGTTTCAGGCCATCTCCATGAGTGGTCCTTGGCTGGCGTATCAGTTTCAAAAAAGACCCCTGTGCCCAGATTTTTTGGAACTGTTACTGTCCTTGTGGAGCTCCTGTCCTCTCCAGGTTTACTATCTCCCAGTTCTTCCATAAGATTCCCTGCACTCTGCCCAAAGTTTGGCTATGAGTCTCAGCATCTGCCTTGACACCCTGCAGGGTAGGGCCTTTCAAAGGCCCTCTGTGGTAGGCTCCTGTCCTGTCCCTGTATTCTCCCTCATTTGATGTCCATCCTCTTTGCCTTTCTGCATGGGGTTTGAGCATCTTAGCCAGCATACTCCTTCCTGATTAACTTCCTTAGGTGTACAGATTTTAGTATCTTTATCCTATATTTTATATACTATATCCACTTATGAGTGAGTATATACCCTGTGAGTCTTTCTGCTTCTGGGATACCTCACTCAGGATGATCTTTTCCACTTCCCACCATTTACCTGTAAATTTCATGTTTTCCTTGTTTTTCATTGCTGAGTAATATTCCATCATATAGATATACCACAATTTCTGTATCCATTCCTCAACTGAGGGCCATCTGTGCTGTTTCCAGCTTCTGGCTATTACAAATAAAGCTATTACAAACATAGTTGAGCAGATGTCCTTGTTGTATACTTGAGCGCCTTTTGGATATATGCTTAGGAGTGGTATAGCTGGATCTTGAGGTGGCGCTATTCCTAATTGTCTGAGAAAGTGCCAGGTTGATTTGTAAATTCGTTGTATAAGTTTACATTCCCACCAGCAATGAAGGAGGATTCCCCTTTTTCCACATCCTATCCAGCATGGGTTGTCACTTGAGTTATTTGTCTTAGTCATTTTGATGGGTGTAAGGTGAAATCTCAGGGTAGTTTTGATTTGCATTTCCCTGATGACTAAGAATGTTGAAAATTTCTTTAAGTGTTTCTCTGCCATTCTATATTCCTGTATTGAGAATTCTCTGTTTAGCTCTGTACCCCATTTTTAATTTGGGTTACTTGATTTGTTGGTGTTTAACTTTTGAAATCTTTATAAATACTGGATATTAACCTTCTGTCAGATATAGGGTTGGTGAAGATCCTTTCCCCATCTGCAGGCAGTCATTTTGTTTTGATAACAGTTTCCTTTGACTCATAGAAGTTTTTGAGTTTCATGAGGTCCCATTTATTGATTGTTGCTCTTAGAGCCTGTACTGTTGAAGATCTGTTCAAGAAATTGTCTCCTGTTCCAATGAGTTCAAGGACCTTCCTCACTTTTTCTTCTAACAGGGTTAGTATGTCTGGTTTTATACTGAGGTCTTTGATCCATCTGAACTTTAGTTTTGTGCAGAGTTATAAATATGGATCTATTTGCATTTTCCTACATGTAGACATCCATTTAGACCAGCACATTTTGTTGAAAATGCTATCTTTTTTTCCATTGTATGGTTTTGGCATCTTTGTAAAATATCAGGTGTCCATAAGGGTGTGGGTTTATTTCTGGGTCTTCTGTTCGATTCCATTGATCCACCATTCTGTTTCTATGCCAGTACAATGCAGTTTTTATAACTGTTGCTCTATAGTACAGCTTGAGATCAGGGATGGAGATACCTCCAGAAGATCTTTTATTATGGAAGATTGTTTTAGCAATTCTGGGTTTCTTGTTATTTCATATGAAGTTGGGAATTTTTCTTTCAAGGTCTGTAAAGATTTGTGTTGGTAATTTGATGGGAATTACATTAAATCTGTAGATTGCATTTGGTAAGAGGATCATTTTTACTATGTTAATCCTGCCAAGCCATGAGCATGAGAGATCTTTCCATCTTCTGATATCTTCTTCTATTTCTTTCTTTAGAGACTTGAAATTTTTTCATACAAGTCTTTGACTTGCTTGGTTAGGGTCACACCAAGGTACTTTATGTCCTTTTTGACTACTATTGTGAAGGGTGTTGTTTCCCTAATTTCTTTCTCAGCAGCACTTTTTCTTTTGTATACAGGAGGGCTACTTATTTTTTGAGTTGATTTTGTATCCAGCCACATTGCTGAAAGTGTTTGTCAGCTTTAGGGGTTCCCCTGGTAGAATTTTGGGGGTCACTCATGTCTACTATCATACCATCTGCAAATAGTGATACTTTGACTTCTTCCTTTTCCATTTGTGTCCCCTTGATCTTCTTTAATTGTCTTAGTACTCTAGCAAGGACCTCTAGAACTATGTTGAAGAGATATGGAGGGGGCAGCCTTGCCTTGCCCCTGAATTTGGTGGGATTGCTTTAACTTTCTCTCCGTTTAGCTTGATGTTGGTTATATGTTTGTTGTATATCGCCTTTACTATGTTTAGATATATGCCCTGTATCCCTGATCTCTCCAATACTTTAAACATGAATGGATGCTGGATTTTTTTCAAAGGATTTTTCAGCAACTAAGGAGATTATCATGTGTTTATTTTTCTTTCAGTTTGTTAATATGGTGGATCATATAGATGGATTTTTGCATATTGAACCACCTCTGCATACTTGGCCTGAAGCCTACTTGGTTGTAGTGGATGATATCTTTGATGTGTTTTTTATTAGGTTTGCAAAGTATTTTGTTGAGTATTTTTGCATCAGTGTTCATAAGGGAGATTGGACTGAAATTGTCTTTATGCTGGGGTATCCAGGGCTGCTTTCTCCTGGATAACTGCCATATTGGAGATGCCATATTGCTCTGTCTTTTTTTGGTTGAGCTTTTATGCTGGCCTCTACCCATTTGGCTATCTTAGGTATTGGGTGTTAGTTTCTGGTGGTTCCTAGAATCCTGTGCTGGGGAGAAGGAGAATCCCTTTGGCAGGAAGAAGATTTTTCTCAAAGGAGGCTTCCTTAGCTTTTGGGGTACGGTCACTGAATGACAGGTGTTTTTCAGGAGTTGTCACAGCTTACCTCAGGCATACAGACCTTAGTGGAAATTGTCTGTGTTATTCAAGGGGGCTCTCCTCTCACCCAGAGAAATCCTGAAGACAGCTGCCCTGCTGCTGGGACTCTTGCTGTAAATTTAGTGAGCTGTAGCTGTAACCTGGATACCCCATGGTTTGGTCAGTTTAGTTAGGAATAACTGGTTGTCCCTTGGAACAGTATCTGGGGATTGATCTTGGAAATCCCAGGCTTCTGTAGGTCTGAGGTTGGAGCTCTGTGCCCCAGTACCCAGGTGGTAATCAGTGTCAAGTGAGCACCACTCTCATGTGTACAGCAGGAGGCTAGAGTCTGGAGCCTGTAGATAACCAGAAACTTTTCTGGAGCTAGGTGTCCTGAGGTAGGGCCAGATATTCCCCCACCTTTGGGTTTTCTCCCAACAGAAAGACCCAGTCTGTACTGTTGGGGGGGTGTAGAGTGCATAGGCACTTGCTTGCGAATGGTGGCTCCAAGCTGGTGACTGGACAGGAACCTGGAAAATTTTTCCGATAATTTTTCCCATATGTGGTCATGGTAGTGGTGGTGGTAGTGGTGGTGGGAGGGTCAGCTGAGTGCTCTAAGCTGGGACCTGCTGTTTCCCTCCCTGTGGGGTTTTCTTTCTACACGGAAACCCATCCTTTAGTGCCCTGGGGCACACAGTTCTGTCTGTGATGGTGAGTTGGTTACGTTGGTCTAGTGGCTGAAGTCCCACTCAGGGCTGGATGCTGTGCACCTGCAAGTCTACAGGACCTTTTCCATGGATAGACTGGATGACACTCAGTCAGTCCCACTTGCTTCCTTCCCTGTGGGTTTTTCTTGAGAGTGGGACTCCCAGTCTCTGGTGCTCTGGGGTGCACAGTTCAGCCTGGGAAGGTGATCAGGACACACTTCTTGGGTCTATTTCCTTGAAAACCTTATTCCTGCCAAAACAGCTCAGGAAATTTTCCAGGGATTAGCTGGGTGCTCTGAGGTTGAACCCAATTGTTTTTCTCATCATTGGGTTTCTTATCACCTGGTAAACACAGTCAATGTTGTTTAGGGACCAACTGTTCCAACTATTTGTCACTGTGCAGTCTCTGTTACCCCGCTGATCAGTATGTAATCAGCCCTGCCATCTGGAATCTGTTTTTAATTTTTACTGAATATGAGTATTTTGATTGAAGTCATGAATATGAACCTCTTGTGTGCCTGATCATCACAGTAGTCCAAAGATGTGTTCAGAACTTATGGACTTATAGCAATTGATAATAGTGGGTCCCAGTTAAACACTGACATTTCAGACCAATTATTTGCAAGAGCAGCAAGAGCTCCTCACTGCTGAGCCATCTCTCCTGCCTTATTTTGCTTACATATATCATCATTTACATTGCTAATATTTTCATCTTTCTATTTTTAGCTATTTAAACATGCATTCCTTTTAGTAAGATCTTATTAAAGTTACAGTTTAAGCTAGGGCATTGTAGATTTCTGGAAATTGAATACACAACTGGAGTGAATGTATAATTCCTTGTAGAAGCTTCAGTAAACACCTCTCAGTTCTTTCCATCTTTTATGTTTGTTTTATTGACTTAAAGGGGAGACTCTGTCTTACTATATAGGTCTGGCTGTCCTAGAACTCTTTGTATAGATCATGCTGGCATCCAATTCAATAAGATATACCTGTGTCTGCCTCCTGAGTGATGGAATTAAAGGCATGACAGAATATACCCAGCTTGTCCATCATTTTTTTTTAGTTAGTAACTGTTCATAAATTTCTCTGATGTGTACTTAGTACTGTTCATCTGTTAATTTCTCTCTGTGTATCTCTGTCTCTCTCTTTCTATTTTGCTCTCTTCTCTCTGTTTGTCTTTGTCCACATTAATTGCCATGACTATTCCAAACCTCTATCCTATTCAGATATGACACAGTTAAACTTTGTTAATCGGTTTTCCTCTAAAATGACTATGTGATAACATTCACACTTATTTTTTTAATAGAAAAGTTTTAATCTTTATTTTAAACTATACACTATACATGGTTTAGAAAGGAAAATATACAAAACAATGATCAAAGAATAATCATGTGTTCTATGCCTTTTCTTTTGTCTGGGAACTCAGAAATATGATGTTATCAGCTATGATTATTGTTGCTTGCCACTCACATTATTTTTATCCATCTATTCACTGTAGTACAATTTCCCTTCCACAAATATATGAGCCCCCATTTTCATATACTGGTATGCCACATCTCTGATCCCTGGTCAAAACATGATATCCAGTGCCATGTTGTATTTTGACTGACAACACCCATCTCTTCACAATCCCCTGATAGCCACATCCCATTTGTTGCTAAATAAAATATCATGACTGTGTGTTTTCCTTCAACGTGTCTCATGACAGTGTCCTGACCTACTCACCCAAGTAATTGAAGACAATTCATAGATCACTCAAGAACCCAACTAATGGCTACTTCACATTCATGTCTTAAAAACTAATACAACACTTTTAACACACGTTTTCAAAGCAAGCCTTTTGTTTCCTTTACAATCTAACCTTTAGGCTTTTTCTTCTCCCATCCTTCACCTGATGCACAGCACCCAACTGTCTAACACTAGGACTTCTGTGTCAGAAAATGAATGGAAGAAGCATTAGAATTATATGATTATATTGCCAATGAAGTATAAATTTATATTGTTGCCAGTCTTTCTTTTGTACAAATGTATGGTATATTTTAGAATTCAGTGACCTTCAATGATGTGCATGTGAAATTCAGCCAAGAAGAGTGGGCTTTGCTGGAACCTTCCCAGAAGCAACTCTACAAAGATGTGATGCTAGAGACCTGTGAAAACCTCACTGCTATAGGTAAGACTGCAAATTTTCTTTCACTTTTAAAATAAGGAGACAACTCTTACTTTGTTATTGATTCTCTTCTGTAATTCCAATTGAGACTGAGGAGGAATGAAGTGAATAAATCAGGCATGGTTCTAAGGGTCACAAGAAGATAGTGATTTAAGTTTTGCCTTAATAATAATATATTTCCAATAATATATATTTTCTGGTACTATATTTTAGGCTACAATTGGGAACAACATAATACTGAAGAACATTTTCAAAGTTCTACAAGTAATAAAAGGTAACTTTATGTGCACAATGATACAGATATGAATCTTAAGAAATTTTAATGTGTCCTGGAAGTATGTTTGTCTGTTTCTTTGTTGGCTGCTTTTTATTTTCTGTTTTTGAAATAGTTTTTTTTTTTTTCTGTGTAGCTGTGGCTTGACTTAAACTTGCTTGTTAGACCAGCCTGACCTTAACAACACTCAGATCTGCCTGCTTCTGCCTCCACAAGCACTGGGATTAAAGACATGTACCAGCACCCCTAGCTGTGTCCTGGAAGTTTTAAAAAAAGCAACAGTGCAAAAACAGCACTGCTTTAAGTGTGATGATGATCATTAAAATCTCACAATTCCATGAACTTAAATGTCAGGTATCTGATTTGTGTTTACGAGGCACTCCCCTAAGATAGAAGTAAATAAAATAACATTGTAACAGAAAATACCATTTGAATCATATGGATATTACAGCTACTGACTTGAACTGCCAATCTGTTTAGTCTCTTTTTATATACTCAGATATTGTAAGAGGTATACACATTGAATAGGTGATCAGTATGTGTCCAAAACCTTCTAATGAGCAAATATTTCATAGTACAACCAGTGTTACTCATATTCATGCAGTAACACTGTAAAGTTTAGTGAAATGAGCAGCTTATGAGAATCAAGAATATTGTTGTGGAGAAACATTAATCCCTATATGACATATATATGATGAACAAAAAAAGTGTTAATTCAATGTGGGAATCTTTTATTAATGTTTTAATTTAAATAGTTGTATCATATGCCACAATGTATCTAAGACACATGAGCATAGGGATATTGAAAGAAGCAGTGTACCTATGTTTCTCCAAGAACAATTGATTTTGTAGTAGTCCCCACTTTGAGAAGATTTTTGTGAATGTGATAAATGGTTACTGTTAATTGGTTTTGAAACTTCACTGAGAATTCATCAGCAAACACATACTGCTGAAAATACCTATGAATAATAGGAATTTGGAACTTCTTCTGCTTGTTCTGCTCACTTCTTAAATGAAGTGTCATTCATACAGTATAAAAATTTGCGAATGGGATTGCTGTGCTAAAACTCTGAATTCTTACAATACTCTTCATATATTTGAGAAAATCTCTTACAGAAAAATTATGGAATCACATAACAAATTCTCTTACCATCATAGGAATCTTCAAAAAGACCCATAATGAAGGGGAATACCATGAATGTAAATAAAGTGATAAAACTTTAAAATTTTATTCTTCTTTACCATTAGACTGAATTTTAAAATTAATTCATTTAGATAAATATATTTATTAGTGTAATGAAATGACTAGGGTAAATATTTCACATGTGCCAATTATCTCTGCAGGCATGAAAGTAGTCATACTGGAGAGAAACCCTTTAAATGCACTTTATGTGGTAAAGCCTTCCCCTATACCACTGTTCTCATGTGGCATAAAAGAATACACACAGGAGAGAAGTCTTTTAAATGTAATCAATGTGGTAAAGCCTTTGCAAAAAACAGTCATCTCACGCGGCATAAAAGAACACATACTGGAGAGAAACTTTATGAATGTAAACAGTGTGGTAAAAAAACAGTTCTCTTAAGCCCTTTGAAAAACAGTACTCTCTTAAAGTACTCTCATAAGCCATAAAAGAACACACACTGGAGAGAAACCTCATGAATGTAACCAGTGTGGTAAAGCCTTTGCAGAAAACAGTAATCTCAAAAAAGCCATAAAAGAACACACACTGGAGAGAAACCTTATGAATGTAACCAGTGTGGTAAAGCCTTTGCAAAAACAGTACTCTTGTAGTAAAAAGAACACACACTGGAGAGAAACCTTATGAATGTAACCAGTGTGGTAAAGCCTTTTCACAAAACAGTGCTCTCTTAATCCATAAAAGAACACACACTGGAGAAAACCTTATGAATGTAACCAGTGTGGTAAAGCCTTTGCACATAAGTCATAAAAGAACACACACTGGAAGAAACCTTATGAATGTAACCAGTGTGGTAAAGCCTTTGCAGAAATCATAAGCCTTAAAAAGAACACACACTGAACACACACTGGAGAAAACCTTGTGAATGTAACCAGTGTGGTAAAGCCTTAGTGTGATAAAGCCATAAAAAGAACACACACTGGAGAGAAACCTTGTGAGGGTAATTAGTGTGATAAAGCCTCTCCAAAAACACACACTGTCATCTCCTACGACAACACATTCTGGAGGGAAACCATATGAATACACTATGTGGTAAAGCCTTTGCACATAACATCTCCTAATACATAAAGGAACACATACTGGAAAGATGTCTACCTGTAACCAATGTGAAAAAAAAAAAAAAACTTTTGGACTTCAGAATAATCTCCACACTCATGAAAGAAAAAAAACAATGTACAGAAAGCCTGTGAGTGTTTTTAACATGGTGAAACCTTTCCACATTTGTATAATCTTCATCATCATGAAAGGATTCATACTATAGAGAAAACTTATGAATGTTTTAAAATGGTGAGGACTTGCACAAATCTAGAGTCATCATCATCATAAAAGTATCCTCACTGGAGAGGAATTCTGTGAGTATAAGCAATGTGGAAAGGCCTTTGTGTACTTTGGTCCACTGAGATCCAACAGAATTGTAAAACTAGCTCAATGGAAATGACCTCCCTTTTCTGAAGGGGAAAGGGAATAGGGGCAATAGGAATGGAGGGTAGTCATGGGGCAGAGAAGGGAGGGGGATTACAATTGGAATTTAAAGTAAATAAACTTATTTTTAAAAAGAATACAATGAATGGTGAATATCAATTACATGCAACAGTATTATATAATAAGGTGTTTAGGGAAGACTTATTGATAATCCTGATTCTCAACATTTACTGTTTTCAATTGCCTCAGTTTACACAAGAAACTTTTAGTCCAGTGAATGAATATGTAGGGAATGTTGAACTAACACCAGCTACTGAGTTCTCTGAGAGTATCACAACAGTGGTAGCCTGTAGCATTTTATTTGTGTACACATACCTATTGTTCCAGGGGTTCTATTGAAAACCATCACAACCCAGACTGAATTTTGAGATGTGAGGAAGGAGGCTTTCTTTTCTATGTATGACCCTGCTGCTGGCCTAGTTGTATAACTATGGCAAGGTTGAGTTTTCTCTGCCTGACATCATCTGGAGACTGTCTTTAGACATAGATGCCACCAACCAAATTTGAAATATGGCCTTTGACACAGATCCCTGTTAACTCTCCCCTCCCTTCAAATATAGGATAATTAGGTTCCATGTTCTTGTTCATATTATAGGAATGTGCTTTTTAATGCAAATCAAGCATCCTTCAAGTGCCCAGTTTTAAACAATTATCTACACCTATCCTTAGAGAATCCCAGTCACTCCCCAAGGGGTACATACCCTCTGTTTTCTAGAATTAAAGTTGAACTTACTTTCCGAGGTGGTTCCCAGAGTGTTCTGATCACTGTTATGCTTGTGGGTCTTCCAAGCCTTATACCTCATCTTCTGCATCTCATGACTTTCTGGGTTGGTGGGAAACAGCCATCCAGACAGCAAGAGAATCACATTCTCTGAAATGCTTGTGATAAAATGTTTCAGACTTCATAGCATTTCAAATTTCACGTTTCTGGATGTGAGATGGTAAACCAAACAGTGTCTTGGAGTCGGATTCTTTAAAATGAGTTATACCTAGTGTTTATTTCACAGTAAGGTTGAAGGCAATCGTCATGGTATAAAATCTTCTGAGGTGAGTACAGTGGCCAATGAAGAAGAGATAAGATCAGAAATTTTATTTCCCTGCTTTTAAAGGGATGGGTGGATAAGGTATGGGTGGATGACAAAGGAGGGAAACTCCACTTTTGAATGGACTAGGGAAAGTGGTTGGGGAGAAGATGGAGGGAGGATGGGACCAATAGGAGTTGAGGGGGTAAGCTTCAATCAGCATATATAATGAATAAATTTTGAAAAATAAAAACAATTAATAAAATAAAAAAATAGTAAGAAAAACAAAACAAGAGAGCAAAAATTTGAGTCAGTTTGAGTAACCACCCTCCCTCAAAGAAATAAAAGAAGATATATAGAAAAAAAAAAAAAACCAAATCTTTGTCTTTGCCACTTTTCTTCCCTGTGCGCTCACTTGATAATCATTATCCAATGGAGACCATGCTTCTCTCTCTGAAGTTTAGGTTACCATAGAAGTAGGATTCAAACCTGGAACTAATGGCAGAGGTTCTTAGTTAACATACCAAATCAAACCTACCTGCCATTTTCTCCCAGTAATCCTTCAGTCCTTCCATGTTATCTGGTCCTCCAGGCTAGTACAGTCCATGCAATACCCTGAATTCTCCTTCCCAGGGCCTGAGCTAACCTCACCCCCTTCCATCTATAGGCAAACTATTTTGGCTACCTGTCCCTGTCAAGAGCCATGCAGGAGCAACAGCAAAACAGCTGTAGAACTCATGGAATGTGGCTCCCCTGTTAGCACAGTCACAATGAGTTTGTTGTGGAGAAGCATAATCCCAAGAACTGATTTTCCTGAGGACTTTGTGTTCTTATGTAGCATGTCTCTGCTCGTTGCCCTTATGATGCCCATATTCCTCATAACATGAGTTGTATGAAAACTCTAAGGAGGCTTCTAGCCCATCACTGGGCAATATCACTGGCATTTAAAATTAACAATGCTTGATCTCTTTCACATGTTTACTGGAGCAGATTAATGAATTAACCAGTGCCCTTGAAAGGAGTCATAGATATAGATTGTTAGCAATGACCATTATACTTAGAAAGAATTTGGAAAAATAGATTGTTTAACAAGGACAGGGAAGATGTTTTTGCTAATGGCTCTGATGTAAAAAATCTTAGAGAACAATTTAAAGTTAAGAAAAGTACACTGTTAATAGAAAAGCCAGGGATGTTTTAAGGTTGATGAGCAGAAACAATAGCCCAAGGCAGCATTGGCTGTCTGAGCACCCTAAAGCTGGGCCTGAAACTGAGATACCATGTGATTCACCTATACTTGTTTTTTTTTTCCCCATCAGCTTATTGATATAATTTAATAAAAATGATTAATGAGTAGATGCACACCCCTTTAAGATTTAAAGTACAGGTGCCAGTACCATGCCATTTTTTATTACTGTTGCGCTATAGTACTAATTGAGATCTTGGATGAAGATACCTCCATAAAATCTTTTATTGTACAGGCATTTTTTTTTTTTTTATCAATTCTGGGTTTTTTGTTTTTCCATATGAATCTGAGAATTGTTCTTTCAAGTTCTGTAATGAGTTGTGCTGGTATTTTGAT
>JAEOAE010002541.1:0-10237 GCA_036365155.1 Meriones psammophilus | reverse complement strand
CTCAGCAGTACAGACAAGCTGTGGGCCCCAGTACACAGTATTCTGTCCGGAGAGGATGACACAGAGAACTTTCCCAGGTCTCTGCCGCCATCACAGCCAAGCTCATGCCATGCGCAGAGAGCTTTGCGCTCAGCTCAGCGGTACAGACAAGCTGTGCACCGCAGTACAAAAGGGACTGGGAACCCCTGTCCGGAGAGGACCCCACAGAGAAGGAAGAAACCGTGCTGCTAGGGTCACCTAGGGAAAGACTAGCAGACTGCAGATTGCAAACAGACAGAACTTGAGTGCCCCAAGACACCACAGCAGTACTCACCCGCCACAGATTACCGCAGCTGATCACTAAATTTACAGCAAGAAACCCAGAAGGAGGGCAGCTGACCCAGGACTTCTCCCGGTGAGAGGAGAGCCCTCTTGACTAATCAGGACCACAGTTACCATCCAGGTCTCTAGGCCTGAGGTGAGCTGTAGCAACTCCTGAAAAACAGCAGACATCCAGGGACTATACCCAAAAAGCTGGGAAGGCTTCCGTCAGGAAAAAACATCTTCCTGCCAAAGGGATTCTCTCCACTACAAGAGTCCAGGAACAACCAGAAACTAAATTCAAAGAACTAAGATAGCCCAATGGGTAGAGGACAGCGTAAAAGTTCAACCAACAGAAGCCAGAGCATTATGGCATCTCCAGAACCCAGTTATCCAGGGGCAAATAGCCCTAGACACCCCAGCATAAATGAAATTCAAGGAGACGACCTAACATCTATGCTCAAGAAGATGATAACAGAGGAAACAAATAAAATACGAAAAGAATTAGAGGAAGATAAAAACAAACAGATCATGGCTATCCTTAAAGAAATGGAGGAAATCAAAGACAAGGAGATTATGGCCATCCGTGAAGAAATACAGGAAGCTGCAGCCAAACAGTCTATGGCCTTTAGAGAGGAAATGCTTAAATCACTGAATGAAATAAAAGAAAGAGTGGATTGTTCAAACAAACAGCTGAAGGAATTGACGGGAAAACATGAAAATACAGTCAGAGAGGGGAAGGAAACCAACAAAATAGCTCAAGACCTGAAGATAGAATTGGAAAAATTAAAAAAAACACAAATGGAAGAAATTGTGGAGAGGAAACACTTAGGGAAGAAAGCAGGAACCACAGAGGTTAGCATAACCAATAGGCTACAAGAAATGGAAGAAAGAATCTCAGGTGTGGAAGATACAATGGAAGAAATAGATGTATCTGTCAAAGAAAATGATAAATCTAAAAAATTCCTGACACAGACCGTCCAAGAAATTCAAGACAACATAAAAAGACAAAACCTAAGAATAATAGGAATAGAGGAAAAAGAAGATACCCTGCACCAAGGCCCAGAAAATATTTTCAACAAAATCATTGAAGAAAATTTCCCCAACTTAAAGGAGAGGCCAATAAGAATACAAGAGGCCTATAGAACACCCAATAAATTAGACCAGAAAAGAAAATCCTCCCGCCACATAATAATCAAAACTGTAAGTATACAGAACAAAGAAAAAATACTAAAAGCTGCAAGAGAAAAAGGCCAAGTAACATATAATGGCAAACCTATTAGAATCACACCTGACTTTTCAACAGAGACTATGAAAGCCAGAAGGGCCTGGACAGATATCATGCAGACCCTAAGAGAACACAGATGTCAGCCCAGGCTACTATACCCTGCAAAACTCTCAGTCCTCATAGACGGAGAAAACAAGATATTCAATGACAAAAACAAATTTCAACAATACCTACAAACAAATCCAGCATTACAGAAGACACTGGAAGGGAAAATACAACCCAAGAAAGCTAGGTACATTCAAGAAAACACAGGAAATAAATAACCTCACTTCAGTAAAACAAAAAGCACCCAAGCACACAACCTTATGACCACAGCCAACATCAAAGTCAAAGGATTTAACAGCCACTGGTCATTACTCTCTCTCAATATCAATGGACTTAATTCTCCAATAAAAAGACACAGACTAACAGAATGGATGCATAAACAAAACCCAGCAATCTGTTGTATACAAGAAACACACCTAAGACAAAAAGATAGACATTACCTGAGGGTAAAGGGATGGAAAACGGCTTTTCAAGCAAATGGACCCAAGAAGCAAGCAGGAGTAGCCATTCTAATATCTGATAAAATAGTCTTCCAACCAAAATTGATCAAAAGAGATGGGGAAGGACACTTCATACTCATCAAGGGAAAATTCCACCAAGAAGACATCACAATCCTGAACATCTATGCCCCAAATACAAGGGCACCCACATTTGTGAAAGAAACATTGATAAAACGTAAAACCACATATAGATCCCCACACACTAATAGTAGGAGATTTCAACACCCCTCTCAACAAAGGACAGGTCAACAAAACAGAAATTAAACAAAGAAACAATATCTCTAACAGAGGTAATGAATCAAATGGACCTAACAGACATTTACAGAACCCTACACCCAAACACAAAAGAATTTACCCTTCTTCTCAGCACCTCATGGAACCTTCTCCAAAATAGACCACATAGTTGGTCACAAAGCAAGCCTCAACAAATACAGGAAGATTGAAATAATCCCTTGTATCCTGTCGGATCAACATGGAATAAAGCTGGACCTCAGTAACAACAGAAATAGCAAAAAGCCTACACATACATGGAAACTGAACAACTTGCTACTAAAAGACAGCTGGGTCAGGGAAGAAATAAAGAAAGAAATTAAAATCTTCCTAGAACTCAATGAAAATGAAGACACAACATACCCAAACTTGTGGGACACAATGAAAGCAGTGCTAAGAGGAAAGTTCATAGCACTAAGTGCCTCCAAGAAGAAATTTGAGACAGCACATTCAAGAAACTTAATGGCTCACTTAAAAACCATAGAAAAAGAAGAAGCAGACACACCAAGAAGGAGCAGAAGGCTGGAAATAATCAAACTCAGGGCTGAAATCAATCAATTAGAAACAAATAAAACAATTCAAAGAATCAATGAAACCAAGATCTGGTTCTATGAGAAAATCAACAAGATAGCAAACCCTTAGCCAAACTAACTAAAAGGCAGCAAGACACCATCCAAATCAACAAAATTAGAAATGAAAAGGGGGACATAACTACAGACACTGAGGAAATCCAAGAAATCATTAGGACTTACTTCAAAAGTCTATATGCCACAAAATTTGAAAATTTAAATGAAATGGAAAATTTTCTTGACTGATTCCACTTACCAAAGCTAAATCAGGACCAGGTAAATCAATTAAATAGTCCTATATCCCCCAAGGAAATAGAAGCAGTCATCGAAAGTCTCCCATCCAAAAAAAGCCCAGGACCTGATGGTTTCAGCGCAGAATTCTACCAAACATTCAAAGAAGAGCTAACACCAACTCTCTTCAAACTATTCCACAAAATAGAAACAGAAGGAGCATTACCAAACTCATTCTATGAAGCCACAGTCACCTTGGTACCTAAACCTCACAAAGACTCAACAAAGAAAGAGAATTTCAGGCCAATCTCCCTTATGAACATTGATGCAAAAATACTCAACAAAATACTCGCAAACCGAATACAAGAACACATCAAAGATATCATCCACCATGACCAAGTAGGGTTCATCCCAGGTATGCAGGGATGGTTCAATATACGGAAATCCATCAATGTGATCCACCATATTAACAAATTGAAAGAAAAAAACCACATGATAATCTCCCTAGACGCTGAAAAAGCCTTTGACAAATTCCCAACATCCATTCATGTTTAAAGTATTGGAGAGATCAGGGATACAAGGCACATATCTAAACATAGTAAAGGCGATATACAGCAAACCTATAGCCAACATCAAACTGAACGGAGAGAAACTTAAAGCAATCAAACTGGAATCAGGGACAAGACAAGGCTGCCCACTCTCTACATATCTCTTCAACATAGTTCTGGAAGTCCTTGCTAGAGCAATAAGACAGTTGAAGGAGATCAAGGGGATACAAATTGGAAAGGAAGAAGTCAAATTATCACTATTTGCAGATGATATGATAGTATACGTGAGTGACCCCAAAAACTCTACCAGGGAACTCCTAAAGCTGATAAACACCTTCAGCAAAGTGGCCGGATACAAAATTAACTCAAAAAAATCAGTAGCCCTCCTGTATACAAAAGACAAAAGGGCTGAGAAAGAAATTAGGGCAACAACACCCTTCACAATAGCCACAGATGACATAAGGTACCTCGGAGTAAACCTAACCAAGGAATTCAAAGACTTGTATGAAAAAAATTTCAAATCTCTGAAGAAAGAACTAGAAGAAGATATGAGAAGATGGAAAGTTCTCCCATGCTCATGGCTTGGTAGGATTAACATAGTAAAAATGGCCATCTTACCAAAAGCAATATACAGATTCAATGCAATGCCCATCAAATTACCAACACAATTCTTTACAGACCTGGAAATAAAAATTCTCAACTTCATATGGAATAACAAGAAACCCAGAATTGCTAAAACAATCCTCTACAATAAAAGATCTGGAGGTATCTCCATCCCTGATCTTAAGTTGTACTATAGAGCAACAGTTTTAAAAACTGCATGGTACTGGCATATAAACAGAATGTTGGATCAATGGAACCGAACAGAGGAACCAGAAATAAACCCACACACTTATGGACACCTGATATTTGACAAAGATGCCAAAATCATACAATGGAAAAAAGATAGCATCTTCAACAAATGGTGCTGGTCCAACTGGATGGCTACATGTAGAAAAATGAAAATAGATCCATACTTATCACCCTGCACAAAACTGAAGTCCAAGTGGATCAAAGACCTCAACATAAAACCAGACACATTAAATTGGCTTGAAAAAAAGTGGGGAATACCCTAGAACTCATTGGTACAGGGGAAAACTTCCTGAACAGAACCCCAACAGCACAGGCTCTAAGAGCAACAATCAATAAATGGGACCTCATGAAACTGAAAAGCTGATGCAAAGCAAAGGACACCGTCATCAAAACAAAGCCACCTCCTACAGATTGGGAAAGAATCTTCACCAACCCTTTATCTGACAGAGGACTCATATCAAGTATATATAAAGAACTAAAGAAGCTGAAAAGCAGCAAACCAAGTAACCCACTTAAAAAATGGGGAACAGAGCTAAATAGAGAATTCTCTGTAGAGGAATACCAAATGGCAGAGAAGCACTTAAAGAAATGCTCAACCTCACTAGCCATTAGGGAAATGCAAATCAAAACAACCCTGAGATTTCATCTCACACCCATGAGAATGGCCAAGATCAAAAACTCAAGTGACAACACATGCTGGAGAGGTTGTGGAGAAAGAGGAACCCTTCTCCACTGCTGGTGGGAATGTAAACTTGTACAACCACTCTGGAAATCAATCTGGCGTTTTCTCAGACAACTAGGAATAGTGCTTCCCCAAGATCCAGCCATACCACTCCTAGGCATATTTCCAAAAGAGGCTCAAGCACACAAAAAGGACATTTGCTCAACCATGTTTGTAGCAGCTTTATTTGTAATAGCCAGAAGCTGGAAACAACACAGATGCCCCTCAACTGAAGAATGGATGCAGAAATTGTGGTACATCTACACAATGGAATATTACTCAGCAATGAAAAATAAGGAAATTATGAAATTTGCAGGTAAATGGTGGGATCTGGAAAGGATCATCCTGAGTGTGTTGTCCCAGAAGCAAAAAGACACACATGGTATATACTCACTCATATAGACATACAACATAGGACAAACCCACTAAAACCTGTGCATCTAAAGAAACTAAGCAAGAGAGAGGACCCTAAGTAAAATGTCTAATCCCCATCCGGAAAGGCAAAGAGGATGGACATCAGAAGAAGAAGAAAACAGGAAACAACCTAGGAACCTACCACAGAGGGTCTCTGAAAACCTCTGTCCTACAGGCTATCAAAGCAGAAGCTAAGCCTGATGGGCAACTATTGGGCAGAATGAATGGAATTTTATGTAAGAACTGGGAAAGAGTAAGAGCTGGAGAGGACAGGGTCTCCACAAGGAGAGCAACAGAACAAGAAAATTTGAACACAGGGAACTTCCCAGAGAATCATACTCCAACCAAGGACTATTCATAGAGATAACCCAGAACTCCTGCACAGATGTAGCCCAGGGCAGTTCAGAGTCCAATTGGGTTACATAGTAATGAGAAGAGGGGCTGCCTCTGACATGAACTGACTGGCCTGCTCTTTAGTCACCTCCTCCTGAGGAGGAGCAACCTTACCAGGCCATAGTAGAGGACAATGCAGCCACTTTTGATGTGAACTGATGGACTAAGATCAGAAAGGAGAGAAGAACCTCCCCTATCAGTGGACTTGGGGAGTGGCATGCATGCAGAGGGAGGAGGGAGGGTAGGATTGGGAGGGGAGGGAGGGGCTTATGGGGGGATGCAGAGTGAATAAAGTGTAATTGATGAAAAATTTTAAAAAAAAAGGGAAAAAAAGAATAATTTAAGAACCTTAAATGACTTTCAAAAGTGGAAGAAAACATGGAGTTAGTCAATTTACATGGAGCACGTCTCGCCCCTGGGGGGGCAATGGTCTCCTGAACCTACTCAGACCTCAGACACCACCACTGCTAGTTCTAGAACTGATGCAGGATGTTCCAACGAGGGGGTTAAGGCTTCTCATAATATTTCCTATAAGCCCACACCTGTTTGTTTACATCCCCCATTTTTATTCATTATTAGCTAGATAGAGCCAAGTAATTGTGGTAATGATACTTGCTTTTTTTGCCCAATGCTGTAATGCTAGTAAATTTACTAGCTGGTTACTCACATGCCTCGCTGGGTGCCTGTGCCTGTTGATGCCCTCACGCTATGACTCTCTTCAGACAGAAAAGGGATCTTGGAATTACAGCTGCCATTGTTACTGCCATCTCATTGGCGGCTGTTGGAGCTACCACCATGGAATTAGCCATGAGTCATACTGGGCAGACTGCTCAGACCCTGAATAACCTTTTAGCCAATGTAGCTCATGCCTTAGATGTACAAAAAGGAATTAATGCTCAACTAAAAGGAGGTTTGATGGTGTTCAATCAGAGGTTTGACCTCGTGCAGGAGTAAACTGATACCCTATGGCAAATCGCTCAACTTGGCTGTCAGTGAAAGTATGCTGGACTTTGTGTTACTAGCATACAACATGAGAATTTTTCCTGTGCTGCAATTCTGTCTAAACAATTGTCAAGCTATATTTTAGGTAATTGGACTGGAGAATTTGATACTAAGATGGACCAGCTGAGAGTGGCCATTGTCATGGTAAATTCTACCAGAGTGGACGCAGGACTAGCCACAGGATTATCATCATGGATTGCTGCAGCCATGAATCATCTGAAGGAAGGGGCGGGCATGGGAGCGTTAGCAGGCCTTCTGGTGTTGGTCTCCTTGGTTTGCCTGTGGTATATATGCAAGATTAGAGTCTGACAACAGCGTGATGCAGCCATGACCATTCAGGCCTTTACAGCCATTGAAGCAGGACAGTCTCCCCAAGCATGGTTGGCTACCATAAAAAGCCAAAATGTTACGCTCAGGATGCGAGGCTAAGCACTGCACTCAGGGTCAGCCGCCTTGGACCCAGAGAAGAGCATGTCTGATTGCATGCGGGTTGATGCCCCAGGTCCCGCCTCTGAGAAAAAGGTATCGGATGGGTCTGATGCTCTTTGGGTGGATGACACCTAAATGAACATCAGTACAAAGTCCCAATTTATATCTAATATCAGAGATCAGACCTCTACTCTTGCCTGATGCGTCCAAAACAAAAAGGGGGAACTGTAGAGAGCTGTGAAATGCTGCGCCTGAAAGATGGAGCTGGTTTCTGCCTTCCACCTTCCCGATGGTGAGTGCTCTCTGCCACAAACAACTCCACATTTGGCTAAGGCTGAGGATCTGGCTTGCTTCCATGGATGTGGACCTATCTGCATTGCCCACGTGGCATGCTGAGGTTGGCTACCCAGAGGCTATTTAATGTGGGCTGGCTTTCCCCAGGGTCAGATGATTGTTCAAGGTTCCTGAATAAACTGCATTGAAAAAGAAAAAAGAAAGAAATTCGAGACAGCTCATTCAAGCAACTTAATGGCCCACTTAAAAACCCTAGAAAAAGAAGAAGCAGACACACCAAAAAGGAGTAGATGGCTGGAAATAATCAAACTCAGGGCTGAAATCAATCAATTAGAAACAAATAAAACAATTCAAAGAATCAATGAAACCAAGAGCTGGTTCTTTGAGAAAATCAACAAGATAGACAAACCCTTAGCCAAGCTAACTAAAAGACAGAGAGACACCATCCAAATCTACAAAATCAGAAATGAAAAGGGGGACATAACTACAGACACGGAGGAAATCCAAACAATCATTAGGACTTACTTCAAAAGTCTATATGCCACAAAATTTGAAAATCTAAATGAAATGGACAATTTTCTTGATTGATTCAACTTACCAAAGCTGAACCAGGACCAGGTAAATCAACTAAATAGTCCTATATCCCCCAAAGAAATAGAAGCAGTCATCAAAAGACTCTCATCCAAAGAAAGCCCAGGACCAGATGGTTTCAGCACAGAATTCTACCAGACCTTTAAACTATTCCACAAAATAGAAACAGAAGGAACATTACCAAACTCATTCTATGAAGCAACAGTCACCTTGGTACCTAAACCTCACAAAGACCCAACAAAGAAAGAGGATTTCAGGCCAATCTCCCTTATGAACATTGATGCAAAAATACTGAACAAAATACTTGCAAACCGAATACAAGAACACATCAAAGATATTATCCACTAGGACCAAGTAGACTTCATCCCAGGTATGCAGGAGTGGTTCAGTATACTGAAATCCATCAATGTGATCCACCATATTAACAAACTGAAAGAACAAAACCACATGATAATCTCCCTAATGCTGAAAAAGCATTTGACAAAATCCAACATCCATTCATGTTTAAAGTCTTGGAGAGATCATGGATACAAGGCACATATCTAAACATAGTAAAGGTGATATACAACAAGCCTATAGCCAACATCAAACTGAACAGAGGGAAACTTAAAGCAATCCCACTGAAATCAGGGACAAGACAAGGCTGCCCACTCTCTCCATATCTCTTCAACATAGTTGTGGAAGTCTTTGCTAGAGCAATAAGACAGTTGAAGGAGATCAAGGGGATACAAATTGGAAAGGAAGAAGTCAAATTATCACTATTTGCAGATGATATGATAGCATACGAGAGTGACCCCAAAACTCTACCAGGGAACTCCTACAGCTGATAAGCACCTTCAGCAAAGTGGCTGGATACAAAATTAACTCAAAAATATCAGTAGCCCTCCTGGATACAAAAGACAAAAGGGCTGAGAAAGAAATTAAGGAAACAACACCCTTCATGATAGCCACAAATGACATAAAGTACCTTGGAGTAATCCTAACCAAGCAAGTCAAAGACTGGTATGAAAAGAATTTCAAGTCTCTGAAGAAAGAAATAGAAGAAGATATGAGAAGATGGAAAGATCTCCCATGCTCATGGCTTGGCAGGATTAACATAGTAAAAATGGCCATCTTACCAAAAGCAATCTACAGATTCAATGCAATTCCCATCAAATTGCCAACACAATTCTTTACAGATCTGGAAAAAAAATTCTCAACTTCATATGGAATAACAAGAAAGCCAAAAGTGCTAAAACAATCCTCTACAATAAAAGATCTTCTGGAGGTATCTCCATCCCTGATCTTAAGTTGTACTATAGAGCAACAGTTACAAAAACTGCATGGTACTGGCATATAAACAGAATGTTGGATCAATGGACCCGAACAGAGGACCCAGAAATAAACCCACACACTTATGGACACCCGATCTTTGACAAAGATGCCAAAATCATACAATAGAAAAAAGATAGCATCTTCAACAAATGGTGCTGGTCCAACTGGATGTCTACATGTAGAAAAATAAAAATAGATCCATACTTATCATCTTCCACAAAACTGAAGTCCAAGTGGATCAAAGACCTCAACATAAAACCAGACACATTAAATTGGCTAGAAAAAAAGTGGGGAATACCCTAGAACTCATTGGTACTGGAGAAAACTTCCTGAACAGAACACCAACAGCACAGGCTCTAAGAGCAACAATCAATAAACGGGACCTCATGAAACTGAAAAGCTTCTGTAAATGAAAGGACACCATCATCAAAACAAAGTGGCTGCCTACAGATTGGGAACGATTCTTCAATAACCCT
>JAEOAE010001454.1:0-10279 GCA_036365155.1 Meriones psammophilus | reverse complement strand
GCACCAGCAGGTGACACGTACGACTGCAGAGGAGGTGTTACGTCTACAAAGAGCCTTTAATGTACTTTTTCCCCGTTGTACATTCATTTTTCTACAGAGAGATTCATAAACGCCTGCACCTTGTATGAGAGGCAGTCCACAACATCTAATATGTATAGAGGTAGAGAGGCACATACGTCGACCTGCCTGTATGTGTACTGCTGCTCTGAGCACTGATGTCTGTATATGCAGCCACGTATATTTACAAACACCCATATGACCCTGAAGTGCTGCTGTGGGTGGAAAGATACAAAACAAAATCTTCCTTCTGGAAGGTGCAACGACTGCAGCACAACAGGCAGCTGTCTCCAGACAAAGCGCTGCTGCCTGCGTTTCACATCTCCCAAGGGCGCAGAAGTAGAATATCTTTCATCTTGAAGCAGGGATTGTGGAGTATAAGGAGAGGCTGTAGGAGAGATACCGTATACAAAGAGTCATAAATAAATACTTGGTTGATAGAATCATTGGCTGCACACACTTGGTGGACGATACCTCTCAGTCAGGAGGGATTAAAACTCTTCTGTGTCTCTATATATAGGCGAAAGAACTTGGCTATGAGAGTCTTGCAGACCACATACCTACTCTTTCTTCGGGTATAGGCATATATATATATATATATACATATTAAGAAGATATATACAAAACAAAGACATATATAGATACAAAGAGATTTAGAAACAGAAGCTTTAATAAGACGATACTAAGGAGTGCTGAGCGCACCCACGCAAAGCTCCATTCAAAAGAAAACTTCAAATCTTTCTGTGCCAAGTTTGGTATGATGCACTTGTAAGAGGATGATACATCTATGCTAAAGGCGAGTAATCTTCTATTTCCTTTTCGCAAGTGCACTTCAAATGAATATAGAGAAGACGATACGGATGTTCTACTGAGCCGAGCTCCTTCTTCTAATTGAAGGAAGAAACGAAAACGACGTATATCTCTAAAGCGGTCTTCAGCAGACGTACAGTAGATGAGCCTCTGTAGATACTCATATATTCATTCTAAAGTATCTTCTGCTGTTGATGGAAAGATACATTTCAGCAAGGCATACGCTGGGTATATATATATATATATGTAGTATCATCCAACGTCCAGTTTAATCTTTCTATCATGCTCAAAAATTTAGTGTTTATATATAGATACGGAAAAAATCAACATATTTGCGAAGGAAGAGTGGAGAACCCTCTTGCATATATATGTCTACATAAAGCCATACTACACGAAGTAGACCAGCAAAAGATATGTAACAGGGAGAAGGGGGATAAAAAGGCAGATTTATCTTCACTCATACAAAAACTGTACTAAACAAAGCAGACCTAGTAAGATATATATAACAAAGAGTAACAAAAGGCAAAGATAGAGATCTTCACGAAGTGTCACACGCACCTGTATGCGCTTGTATTTGTTTCTTCAACGAAGGCTCGAGGGGAAAAAAGTAAGGAAGCTATTGAAAACAAAATTGAGAACAAGTCCTATGACTGTCTACATCGCTGTGGGTTCAACGTAAAGAGTTTGAGTGCATGTGGGTATGTCGCCTTAGATGATACTTTTGTTTGAGAAGATATTGAAAAAAAATTTAAGAATAATAAAATTCTGCCTCTTCTCTTCTTATGATATGTGTAGATGTGCACGCGTCATCATGCGGCGATAGTAGTCTCCCATCTCAAGCAGCAACGCAAGAAATTACTTCCAGGTTTCTTGCTGATATGCTTAAGCGGCATTTTTATTTATAAAGAGCACACAAGCATAGATGATGGAAACAGAGTCGGGTTTGCAAAGAACATCTATATTTTTTATCGACTGTATTTTAGAGATCAATCTAAAAACATATACGTAGAGGATTCTTCCCATATAGCTCTCTTTGGATATCGCTATGATTTACATGAGAATGGAAGTGAGCCAAAGCATGTGTGTACTGAAGGGGCATCTAGAGTCAATTGTAGATCACAAAACCACACATCTCTCCTTTTGTTAGAAAGACTCGACAATGTTAACAGAAAATGCTGTGGCTGAATGGAAAAATTTTAGCATATATTTGCGCCGCATAACACGTATACGCAGCGTTTGTCATCAAACACGACATATAAACACGCAAATACATATATGTATATAGTATTATATACACATATATTGCATACATAAATGAAAGTGTCTATATATATATATATATATATATATGTATATATAGTAGTATATGTATATACATATATATATATACATAGTGTATATATATAGTGAATATATATTGGATAGATATTGTAAATATAGTATGTATATGGATCTGTATATATAATGTGTACACACAATGTGTACGTATTTCACATATATGTGATGTATATTTGTAATGTGTGTATATAGAATATATAGACGTGATGTCTATATATATAATGTGTAGACATCATGTTTGTATATATTTATATATAGAATGTGGTAAACATGATGAATACATATAATGTGTATATGAACACAATTCACGGAGGTAATCACATGCTGAGAATTTTTGCTTATTATAACACCAGGTGTACTTTCACCCCATATGTACACCTGCCCTGTCAATGTGGGTCTCCAGCAGCAACTTCTGCTTCCATTTAACACGCCACAGAAAAAGTTTAGTGCTTCAGGAAGCAAACAGCAGCACCTTTCTTCGGGTGATACTGTTTGTAAATAAATAGAATTCTATAAGCAGATGTGAATATATTGTTTTAGCAAGCAGTGGACACACACCTACACAGGTCTATATAAAGAATCTTGAGGTGTCTCTACGACCTACTGATGCCTCATTGTACGAGTCCACTTTTCCGGCAAGGGGACAAACAAGAGGTAGAAGATGAAAAAGATCGAGAGACTGGATACATCCCCACAGAATCTGTACAAGGGAGAGAACGATCGCCCGATAACAATGGAATAACGAACAGAAGCGAGAGTGGAGGAACGACGAGATGTACGTCTTCGCAAGAAAGTAGAGAATATTGAGTATTTCCACCTCATGAAGAAGCAACTTTTACTCTCCGAGCCTCTCCAATCAAAAAGAATATGTGGGTAAATGTTGATGTATTGCAAATTTATAATGGGACACACAAATGTTTGATTGAGGTCCTACTTTTCTACAAAAGAGGCATCAAAGACGATATGCTTTTTTCCTCTTCGCTGTTGTATTCAGTCTAAGTGACACCTGCTGTATACCTCTGTAGATGCTTGTATACATCTGAATACATATGCATATACACATGGCTTGTCCTCCATTATTATACTATCGCTGACGGGGGCCCACGTCTCACATGGAGTATGTAAAATCTCTATGTTCACACATACAGATTACGTACATGTGAATAGTTGGATGTCCCTCCTTCTATCAGGTGATAAATGTATACGCACGTGATAGACTGTTCCTTCTTCCGCATACATCTGAAGCTGAAGTGTTCTATAGACGCACAAAACTTGTCTTCACCCTCACAAAACAAATTTTGCAAGAAAAATAGAAGTCTCCAACAGTTGTTTCTCTCTCCACCTGTGTCTTCGTGTTCATACATGGATGCTTGTATTGTCTCTCAATATTGATTTCGTTTCTGTCCTGTTTCTTTCTTATCCTACAAACACCTTTCTACAAACACACACGCCATGTGTCATCGGCGGCGCCTCAAACGGCTGAAAATAGATCATCCATATATACATGTGTAAGTGGTCTGTAAGCAGCATATGATCCCTTCTACAAAATAGATGTTAAGGGCTACTACACAGTATCAATTTGTGCATATCGCAGCTATGTCAAATAGGTATTCCACGATGGTCCTGTTCCTTCCGTTGACAACAAATAGTGTTATATATATTCAGTTTGTACTCCTGCTTTTCTACGAACCACCACCCAGACAAGTGATCTTCCTCTTTTCACTTCTTCTATATGATCTACAAGACGTCTTTCTTTGTATTAAGTATCGAAGAGTTATCAGACACATTCCGTCTCAGTAACAGTGGAATGCTGTTGCCTGCTTCTGTGCTGTTTCCCCTGCCGCATATGACTGCACGTAAACACGCCTCAAAGAATTACGTCTTTACATCTACACTTTGCACCGCTGGTGAACCATCGTTAGCGAAGTATGTCTCCTGTCAACGCTGAGCGCTGACTGAAGGTCCTCTTCAACAACAGTGGTGGCTGCAGCAGCGGTAGCAGCAGCAAAGCCGCGCAGAGCAGCAGCAAAGTCAGCAGTAGCAGCAGTGTGTCGCGCAGCAGCAGCAAAAACCGCAGAGCAGCAGCAGCAGCAGTAAAGCCGCAGAGCAGCAGCAGCAGCAAATGCAGAGCAGCAGCAGCAAAAGCCGCAGAGCAGCAGCAGCACGAGCTGCAGAGAAGGCAAACAGCCGCAGTAGCAAATAGCAGCAGCGTCCGCAGTAATAGCAGGAGGACCCGCAGCAGCAACAGCAGCGTCCGCAGCATTAGCAGGAGGACCCGCAGCAGTAACAGCAGGATTACTCGCAGCAGTAGCAGCATCAGGAGCCGCAGCCTGACAGCTGGCGCCAGCTATAACAGCAGGAGCCGCAGCGTATCAGGCAGCAGGAGCACGAGCCGCAGCAATAGCAGCAACAGTAATATCCCATTAGAGACTGTGCAGCAAGTGAACAACAAAGAACTCCACGCCTGCTAGTGGGATTCGCTTGCAATAGCAGCAGCAGAGCAGCAGTATGGGGGGACAAAGAGAAGGCTTCAAGGAGACAAAGTGACAAAAAAGAGAATAGCTACTGTGCCAAAGGGCAACGTGATGATGAGACTATGCAAAGATAGCAGCTGCAACAATAAGCTGGAGAGCTGAAAGACCAATCATATGTTCTAACAACTGCAGCACCATCATGTGAAGTACGCAGGTTAGCGCGGAACTCAAGTGTGCGTAGTCATCTAGCGCCTCCGCAGCTTCAGCAGCAGCACACTGAAGAGACGGATGTAACAGACGGGGCTACCTGTGGTGTCTTGTCTTCTGCCTTTCAGCAGCTGCAGGAGTTGAAGAAGCAATTCAGTAAGGAGATAAATCAGGGGATGGGAAAAGTGCTGCAAAGAGACGATCGAAAGCGAACCTGCAAGGTAAAGTACTTTGGCAACAGTAGCAGCGGCAGGTCAAAGGCAGCAGCAAAACACCAACAGCAACAGCACAACCGCAGCAAGTTACCAGCAGCAGGACAGCATCAGCAGCAAGGCAACAACAGCAGCAGGGGCAACAACAGCAGCAGGACCTGCAGTGGCAGCAGCAGGGACAGCAGCAGCAGGGATGGCAGCAGTAGCAGCAGGATAGCAGGGTAGCTGCAGCAGCAGCAGGGCAGCAGCAGCAGCAGGGCCGTGCTTGAAGCAGTCGGTACAGCAGCTGGCGGCCCTCTAGCAGCGCATTATCACCGCTGTCCCAACCATGAGACAACGTCCGCAAGACCCAATGCCTCTCTGGTGGTGTCTTTCATACCGCTGTCTCCTCTTGCTGCCCTGTCTCCTGAGGTCTACGTCTCAGATTAGGTTGAGTGTGGTGTGAGCGGTCAAAGGGGCTTTATGAGTTGCGGCAGACGGAGATGCAGGGACAGCTGGGTGTATCATTTATATGAAGGTGAGAAAGTGAATTGTTTTTTGGAAGATAGAGGCTTTATAGGAATTGATATGTCTCTCCGGCTTGCCGGACAGACCTCCAGTAATTCACTTGGCGGTCCGTGACGGCCTCCGGAATGAGTGCCCAGAGACCTGCAGAGCAAAAGTGAATCACCAGCCCACACTGCCGCATTTGAGGTGGTATGCACACCCTTTGAAAGAGCCTCCACAGTTTTCTGGGATTCTCACATTTTCCTGCTGCAGGTGTACAGACACTTGAAACAGAGGTCGAGGCGACATTTGTGCGCTGCAGCTGTCATGTAAGGCACACGCGCAGTTTTTATGGTGTACGTACACCTGAATGTGGAAGTATAAGGCGATTTTCTGTGTTCGTGATGATAGAAAGCTCCACCCTACAAAATGCAAGAGGTGAAGAAAAGGTTTGATCTCCCTTCTTCAATCGCTCTACTTTTCCTCCAGGTAACAACGTTCTTCTTTCTTCTTCTATATGGTTGTTTTCCTCCCAGTGCTGTCGTGTCCGCAGCAACATGCTGTGCCTGCCCTGTCGCACACGTGCACAGATGAAGAAGAGACAGCAAACAACAGCTTCTTCTCCCTTGCAAAGAGTTGGGGTTCAATATCGGCAGCAGCGAGAAGACAGCCGCAACCTCCAACGATAAAAGACCGGCAGCAATGCCGCAGCAGCAGCAGCAGCAGCAGCACCATGAGCAGGCAAAAAACCCAAGGCGAACCGCAGCAACAGTGGGAAAAGCAGTAACAGTGCAGAGAGCAGCAAGAGCAGCAGCAGAATCTCTGTTTTGAAAAAAGAGCAATAGGAGAAGAAGCTCAGAGGAGGCATATTTTCTGAATGCTCACGACGCAGTGATAAAGGCAGTGGAGTTCAACCGACTGATGATGCATCAAAGATGCTGTGGCTTCGCCTATTCGACTTCAGCAACAGGGTACCCTTCTCTCTCAGCAGCACTGGGAGAGGCCGTAGTAGGCAGCAGTAGCTGTCGCACCAGCAGCAGCAGTTATCGCAGCAGCACCAGCAGCAATTGTCGCATCCAGCTACAGCAGCAGCATTTTGTTTGCGAAGGGCGTCCCCGTGCGGCATTAATCCCGCAAAGCGTTCCTGCTGTTCCTGCGAGGGGCAGGCTGCTGAAATCACAACCAAAATCTGCATGGAGGGAGACGCAGCACAGACTGGAGAAGAATAGAGTTTTATTGATTGTCTCTGCTGAGACACACGAGAAGCCATAATTTTCACTCATCAATGCAGAGACAGCAGAGACACTTATACACAGAGGCAGAAAGTCTGTTCCATCTTCGCGCTAGGCAACAGCAATGAAAAACCAAGGTAAACGAGAGACAGCTTTCCTGATGATATGTTAAAAGCAACAGGGCATTTGAAATCATTGAGACTGCCTTGTTGCTGCAGCAGGCAGCTGTCATGTGCATGCAGCGTGATGAGGGGACACAAAGTGCTACAAAATAGTCGAGAGCCGCAGCAGCAACAAAACCTCAGCAGCAGCAGCAACAGATATCCCCAGCGGCAGCAGCAACAGATACCGCAGCAACAGCAGCAGCAGAAGAGCACCCGCAGCAGCAGTAGATACCGCGGCAGCTGCTGCAGCAGATAAACAGCAGCAGCAGCTGAAGGCTGCAGATTAGGCAGCAGCACCCTGGGTATTCAACAACAAAGTGGTTGGCATTATCGTGTTTTTCCATGCAGCCATGTATTCAAAGTCAATGAAATGAATGCCCCTGCAAAGGAAATACAGCAGCAGCAGAGGCATGAGCCACAGCTGCAGGCGACACCAGAGTTACACGTATGACGGCGAGGCAGCACCACCCATACGGACAGACAGGGAGACACATATAGAGAGACAGGGAGACACGAGAGGAAAGATAGAAATAGGGGGGGAACGTTTATCTATATGCAGTCTCACATAAGGTTCTTCTTATCTCTGCCCCTGTCTAAAAAGTGTGGCTGTATCAAGGAGATAGCAGAGACACAAATGGAAGGGAAAGGAAAGGGGAAGGTGACTGAGAGACAGAGACAGAGAGAGAGGGACAGAGAGACAGGGGTAGAGACAGGGGAGGAGAAAGGGATAGAGGACAGAGAGACGGAGAGACAGAGACAAAGGTGTAGACGAGGGGCAGGAGGAGCAGCTCGCGTGGGAGAGAGAGGTGGCGAGGCAGCACCATCGTTCTCCGGCTGCAGAGACGGCGTCTCTGTGGTGTGGGGCTCGTGTTTCGCCGAAGGAGAGGGGATTTCTGGTGAGTCGGCTTAAGAATAGTACCTTCCTTCTGCAGCAGCAGACATGATGAAGAAGAGGATTACCATCTTCCGTCCCGATGTTGCTACAGAGCAAGTTCCAATGACACAGCACTAACGGAGACGAGACAGCCGCGGCCAGTGCCTGCACCTCGCGCAGCTTCTGGGGCATGCAACAGCAAGAGCAACAGCAACAGTAATAAAGCAACAGCAGCAACAGCAACAGCAGCAAGAGCAACGGGAGCAGCAAGAGCAACAGTAGCAACAACAGCACCAGCAACAGCAACACGAGCATCAACAACTGTGAGAGCAGCAGCAGCGAAACAACAGTTCGAGCTGAAGAAGGAGATTTGTGCAGCAGCAGGACGGGCTTGGTGAAGAAAATGAAAGCTTACCTGTTTTGATCGCAGCGAGGTCAAACAGCAAAATGCGGCAAATGATTACGCGATCGAGATGGGCCATGTGGACGCGAGAGGGGTAGCAGCAGCAGCAGCCAGCTGCTGCTCCTTCTGCAGCTGCACACAGCACCAGCACAACAGCAGGAGCGCACGTGCACATCATCATACCTATTCCCGCTACTGCAGTCAACTTCTGGTTACAGCAGCAACTTCTGTTGCAGCAGTAACTTCTCTGCAGCAGAAACTTCTGTTGCAACAGCCACTTCCATCACAGCAGTTAAACTTCGGCAGCAGCAAATACGGTAGCAGCAGCAGGAAGAGAAAGAGAAGGAAGCCGAGGGAAAGAAGACCTTCACTCAGATGCAGAGCAGAAGCTCGTGAAGTGGTGGAGACCCAGCAGGAAGGCAAAGAGATGAATGTGGAGCTGAGCGCTGCTTCCAACGACTACAGCAGCACAGCCAAGACCACAGACAGAAGCAGCAAACAACAGGCGATCACCATGCCGCGCAGCACGAACCACCTCTCAGCTGCAGAACGAGAGAACAGCAGCAGCAGCAGAAAGAGAGCGCAGCAGAAAGAGAACAGCAGCAGGGGTGAAGACAAGGGTTAGAGCGAAAAAAGAAGGCAGCAGAAGAGGAGGGCAAATGAAAACTGCAGCAGCAGACGGCAATCGACGTGCAGAGGAGAGGATCCGAGACTGCAGCAACAATATCAGAGAGCGGGCTCAGGAGGAAGCAGCAGCAGCAGCAGCAAGGAAGAGTTTATGCAGCAGCAACAGAAGAGGATCGCAGAAAGCTTCTCGAAGCAGAGGAGTTTATTTGTCTTCAAAGCACCTGAGAGACACTGATATGAGCCGCTTACAGAAGCAGAGAAAGCCAGAGGTGACCCCACAAATCAGAAGTCCAGGAGAGCGAGCGCCTGTTGTTGGTGGCTGTTGCTGCTGCTGCTGTTGCTGTTGTTGCTGCCGCTGTTGCTGCTGTCGTTGCTGTTGCCAAGAAAGAAGCGCTGCTGCTGCTGCTGGCGGCGTGGCGCAGCACGAAACAGCAAATGGCAGGGGAGTCCGAGGAGGAAAAAACAAAAAAGAAGAAGGAGGCAGCAGAGACTTGACCTCTCCGACATCAACTGCATGCAGCGTTGCCATTTCTTCGCGATGAGTGCAGCTTGGCTGAGCTGCCAGCCGCTGAGAGACGCACCAGGCAACCATCCTTCTACCAGACGCCGCCTGTCATTCTATATCGCAACAAAAAAAAAAGCAGAAGGTCCCCTATCGGCATGAAGAAAAAGAGAAAAATACAAGTAAACAGCAGATCTAGACAAAACGCATCTACACACATTTAAGGTGTACGTACACTTCTTCCTCGCCACCAAGACCATGCCTCTGAACACTTATAGAGAGTCTCTGCTGCCAGAGTCCTCTGCCTTTACCATGCACCGATATGCATAAAAAGATAGATGTGGAATATAAATATATATATATATATATATATAGATACAGAGATACATATAGAGAGACATACATGCATATACATCTATACACATATATATTGCCATTTACAGAAAAGAGACATGTATATATACGTATATAGACATATGTACAGACATACAGAGAAAGAGTTATACATATACATATATATATATATATACAGTGAGATATACATATATCCATTTATATATATACATGTACATACATATGTATATACAGAGAGAGAGACAGAGAAAGACAACTGGCTCTCTTTGTTGATTACAATATCCATCAGCTGCTCAGCTTTATTTATTCTTTCTCCTGTAAGTCCTGTCGAGCAGCAGGTGCATTCCTTGAAAAAGATATCTCTGCCCAGCGAGTCGCTCCACTGTCACCATGCATGCAGAGCTTTGTATTGTTTCTGCCTCTTTTCTATGACCACCGCAATTTAAAGCTACGTACACACATATACAGAGATACATGTATCTACATATATGGTGTTTGAAATTTATATATATATATATATATATATATATATATATATA
>JAEOAE010003636.1:0-10416 GCA_036365155.1 Meriones psammophilus | reverse complement strand
GTTTACTGGTACCGGTGTGTAACGTGCATAAATAAAAGAAACAGCAACAGAAGCCTGTACGTTTGCCTTCTGTCCGACGACTGTCGGCGGAATGCACTGTATAATACACTGGAAAATGTGCTTGGTCGCCACAATTACATTTCACGCAGGGAAAACGTACCACGCATTCGCCGTCTCTGCGGGATTTGCCCACATGTTGAGGACGATGGCGTCTACTTGATTTCCCCGATATCAGCACTTTGCCATTTACATTCATCTTACGGTAATTGTTTACCTAGGCGGTGTATTGCACGCATATACCTTGGAAACCCGGTAAATGCACATATATGAATTGACAAAGGCCATGTTGTTGATGCTCAGCTAAAAAGTTTGCGCTTTATACATACCGCCAATAAACAAAAACTTGGCATTCTGTGGAGTTCGCATGCTGCGCGCTTCCATGCGCACTTTCGTGCAAATGCTTAGCAACACATTCATGATGGATACATTTCGCGCACAAGTCCAGTATTTGGCACCCTGTTTGACGCTTGAGAACGAGTTCACTGTGCAACAGACAGATCACAAAGCTTTTCTCAAAGAACTAATTTTTCTTTGTAGCACGGTACAACAGCAAGATGGAAGATTGCCTTTTGTTACGCACGTACAGACGCTGCCACGTAGATTCAAACATTTACGAGCATACAGTTATGGGACAAAGTGGCTACTCATCACAGACGCACCTAACGGGTCAGGTGGAGAGCAGATAAGTGCTTGAGGTTCCGAGAGTAGAGTGATGTCTACGCGTGTAGCTTGCCCTTGAGGAAGATTTATGAACCTGTGACCTACTGGTGTTACGTGCATGCGCTGCCACCGAATGGTAGATATTCAATATAAATCTAAGCCTGAATTCTCTAAATCCTCAGCTTTGTCGACCAGACTGATCCGCCAGATAAATGGGAGAATAACTCGGCAACCTCCAGCGTGTAGCTATTCGTGTGCGCACACACCCACACTTGTGTTGCAAATACAGAGGCACCTGCACTCACGAGGTGTGTGACAATGTGGATGCCATTGTGAAAGAGTATCCTTTTAATGCCGTAAATCCACTGTGATGGTTAGCAGCGATTTCGCGGCTCCTGGATGTGACATGGTAAGAACGCTATGTATCCACAGTGCAAACAGACACCGACACGTGGAACCTGGAGCGAAATACTGTCCATTATCTTCTTCTTGATGGGGACTGGTGGTGTTCAAGAAACCTTGAGGGTTTAAAGTGTGCAGAGAAGCACGCCGCGTGGTGACGGCATCACAGAAAGCCGTATTTTACTATATGCTTTTTCTTCACGCTTCGGTGGTGCTCAACCTTTATGGAGCAGAGACGTCAAAAAGACAGCAAAATGGTATCGTCTGAAGAGGTCCCTGCTTTACATACCGGACAGAAGTGACATATGTAGAAGCATGTTGTTGTGTCTACACTCCCTGCGCAATAGTAGTAATACCATACAAGGTGTGCTGAGTGATTTTCTTGTTTTGTCGTGCCTGTTGTGCTGTTATGGACTCTTAACACGTAGCCTGATGAAGGTAACTGAGACGTGGTGCTTCATGTACGCAAACATCTCTGCTTATCTTCACACCCTTGACGACCTGAGTTGTTAAAAGGTAAGAGTGCATCTCTTGGGTATTTTCGCCATGCCTAGATGGGGAGACAAAGTTTCGATCATTCTTGGCCCTCATGTATATACGTTGTGGCTCCACAGTAGGAGGAACGAGAGGAGGTGGCCTGCGTCTCTTCAGGAGCATAATTTTCAAGATTAGGCACTGCTCGACAGTACATCTACAGGTAGCCATCTGACGTATGACTGATCGTAATAATCATGAAAACGACTTTTTCACGACTGGTTTCCACCGTTCACCGTTCCCACGCTAGCACAGGGCGATGCTCACGCACGTAGAACGAATAGACAAGTCTCTCTTTTTCTCTCGTCTGCCTATCTCACTTGTACTTTGCAGAAGTATCTGAAGGCAAGAAGATCGAAGTGAGCAAGATAGTCCTATACCATTATTCCCTAATTAAGCTTGAACGGATTTGCAAATGCAGGGGACGCCACTTTAAGCCGACAAGCAGTTCAAATAAAACTGTGGTGTACTGTTGGGAAAGTGTTGAAGAGGCCTCGTGGAGCGACTCTCCGTACTCTACTGTGTTCTGTAATTACAACACAAGGTGGTGTCCCTTTGAATATACGTATATTAGCAAAGGAGCATCCATTCATGGATGCAACAAAAGTGAAGGTACAACGCACTGTACGAATTTTCCAACATCTCTCGTCGCCAGATTCTTCAACTCATGAAAACACAGGGAAAGTGTACAAACAAGAAGGTAAATGTGGGATACAGCCACGAAACCTTGCTGCTATACTACTTTTTGACGTAGCTGAACAGCTAAAATGTACAGTATATACATCCGATAGCAGCAAACAATTCCTATGCTAGGGAAATGATGTACTAACCTTTAATACATTGTTCGATTCTCTGGGTTGAAGTCTCTGCAACAGCGGATGACAGTGGATTTTCGCCGTGGCAACGCTACTACGGCTTGTCGACCATACGGACTAGTGCTTCAGCGTGGTGAAAGAAAAGCTGCAGTTATACAGCAACAATACTTCTATATATATAACAACAAACTTCAGGAGTATGGTTGAATCGTCTGCGTGTAGCATTCACCAATGTGGCAGCAGGGACGCAGCGGCATGAGAAGCACTAATCAAGAAGAATAGTTTTCGGAAGTGCGAAACACCACGAAAAGTTTTGAGCGTAGACACCGCAGTAACGGCTGCAATCGGTCAGAGACACGGCTGTGCGGCATGCCCCACCTCAGCTCACCTCGAAGAAGTACGTTCACAAATTACACCGGGGAGAGCACACAGGTGTACATCCGTCTGCGTTCACACGTATGCGATTTGCTTTTGTGTACGCGGAATGCCTACATCCACCTATTAGTACAACATCTTCAAACCAAAACGATACTGCGTGAAACTTCAAAGCGTATATTCTAATATTACCGAAAGTTGTTTAGCACCCAGACGCCTAATCGTGGATATTGAAATGTATGTCGACGCTTTCAGGTCCCAACAACATAAAGATATCCTCAGAGGCATGTACTTGTGTACGCGAAGGAAGTTACACGATATCCACTGCTGTCTGATCGAATAATGCTTTGTAAAAGTACTACTTTATGTTCCACGGTGTGCGGAAGACCTTCTGTGTCGTGCTGAAGGCGAAGTAGGTAAGGTAGACACAGACAACCATCTTTGTCGACGTAGGCAAACCGCGGTGTCTCATTTGAAGCACCTACACCGTGACTCAGGCACGTGCATGTACAGATGGCGTCAGAACGAATGAACGATCGAGTTGGGTAAGGTAAGAAACTTGTTCCAAAAGCTGTAGGCGTCAACAAATGTAATGTATGCATTTTGTACTGATGTACGTCTTTACAAGTCACTAGAAAGTCAGAAGGAAACTGCGTGACGCCCACTGCGACGTTACTTATGGAAGATCTGTGAGAACCGTTAATGATACAAACTGATGCTACCATGCCGGGTAAAGATCAGCAAGGTGATCCTCATAATATCCGGGACTGATGTCATTGCTACCTTTCAGTATTGTCAACATGCGAAAAGCAGGCGGTTTCCAGTCTCTTCCCGCCAGGTCCCTACAATTGCGCGAAGATTATAATTCTATCCCGACTTACGAAAAAGTTCCTGTACAGTATAAACTTACATAGGCGACCTCAGCTGTCAGCTCAGAAGTAATTATAACTGTTTGACTACGAAGAGAAATTCGCCAGTCACCGGTCCAAAAAACTTCTACATACGCTTCCAGTAACCCGTAGGTAAATCCAAAAGCTAACGCCTCGGCGCTATCGTCTTACAAAATGCTGACAGATATGGTAAAATTATTATGTGTTACGACTTCGCGCTGAAGAGCGCCGTTCAGTAGTTCGGAATGCGTACACAGGCATGTCTCACTGCCACGGCGAGCTGAGCGAACTCGGTGTTTGTGTTGCTGAAGCCGCACAAGTACAACCACTCAAGGACGCTGCAGAGTGCATGATTTTTTTCCTTGCCTGGAAGTCGTACGCTCAACTATTAGGTTTTAATCCCGTGCTACTACTATGAGGTTTTGAGTGTTGGATGCAGAACTCCTTTTGCCGAACAACGACCTTCAAGTTATCGAGTGTCCTTCCACAGGCGCAGTAGATCCATACCAAAAGCTGACATGCTGTGGCACCTGTACATACGTACTTGACTAGCGAGTACCCCCGGCATGGGCTGGCAACACCTTCTGTGCTCAGATCTGTCATTGTCTCCATCCGGATGATGATGTAGCCAGACTATTCGTGCCCCTTTAAACTTAGATGGCTTACAAGAGCAGAGCAGTATTTCCGGTTGAAGAATCATTGCTCAAATCGACGTCGAAACTTCACGCAACTACGCCAAGGCACAAAGTGACATCGCTTAACAAGTGGTCGTCCTGAGGCCAAGTGCCTGGGGCACTACCGCAAAAATCTCAAAAAAGATCTGTGAGAGCGGTCCATGGTACAACCGATGCTATCCTGCCGAGCAAAGATCAGCAAGGGCCGTAGCAGTACTGGGACTGATGTCATTGATCGTCAGTACTCTGTCAACCTGCGAAAATGCGGGCGGCCTCAATCTCTTCCCGCCAACTCACAATCGCGCTTAAGGTAATTTTGATCCTGACTCACGAAAGTGCCTGTGAAATATAAGCTGTTATATTCGCGACCTCAGCTGTCAACTCGGAAGCAACCATAACGGTTTGACTGCGACTTCCGGTCTCTACCTTTTCTTCATACGCCTCCAATACCCGATAGGTGAATTTAGAAGGCCAAACCTTTTTCGAACATTATCGTCTTACGATGTTGACAAACCTAGTGGAATTGCACAGTTACGACGTCGCGCTGAAGAGCGCCCTTCAGTACTTCGGAGGGTGTACTGGAAGACACGTCTCACCGTCACGGCAACCCGGGCAACCGATATTTGATTGCTGAAGTCAAACGGCAGCAGCACTCAAACGTGCTGCAGAGCGCATGTTTTTCCATACGGTGGGAAGCCCGCTCAACTATAAGTTTTTCAGCCTTCTGCGACTATTGCTAGTACTATGGCATTTGCTTGTTGGCTGCAGACGTCCTGACAAACACATGCCTTCGAACTCCCAAATGTCCTTGTGTAGCCGCAGTAGATCCATACTACAACTGAGGGACTTTTTTACGCCTGGGTATCCAGACATACACTCACACTTCATCAGACGTACCTTTATATGGCTTTGCGACATCTTTTCCTTCAGGCTTGGTGTCATGATGATGATGCAGCCGCGTGGTACGTGCTCAGAACTCAGATGACTCACAAAAGCCGTATTTCCGGTTGGAGAAGCATTGTTCGAAGTAGACGTCGGCAACCTGCAAGCAACTAATGCATTCTGTCAGTAGGAGGACACGCAATGACGTGCAGTCGCTCAACGACGCGGCCTTAAGATGGACGTGGTCGGTTGCTCTGCGATCCATCTCCCCAGCGTGTTACCATTGCGACCCTATGAAGAGGTTTGCAATCACACACGTTACATCTGTCAGATTTGTCGGTGCTGTAGCGGAATAGCAGTTGAACGGCTAGCTACACCCCAGCTGCTTTTGCTGTGTATTCAACAGGCTCCCCGCACGTTGGGCCGGGAAAGTCTATCTCAAAAAGCATCATTGGGAGGGCTTTCGTTTTATATGCGGGGGCGCACTTTGCTAGAACACTCCAGACAGCCGCTGACAGTAACGTGACCAGAGTCAACAGAGAGCGCATGAAATTTTCAGGAGAGATATTGCACAAGTGCTGTGGCTTATGTAAAGGCGTAAGACACCCATGCGTCTGGCGTGATCGGAGTTCGCCCAGCTGTGCGAGACTGGGTACGCATGGCTGGTGAATCTTCACTATCATTGTGGCTGAATCCGAGAGGACTTCACTGCATAGGACCACCTTCCCGCCCAGAGAATGTTTTTTTTTTTTTCTTTCATCAGAAGGAGATGCCTGCAAATGAACCAAGGGCCGCCGTTAGATTTCCAAAGCAGAAGAGACATGTGTGCATCTTTATGCTCACTTTATATACGTTGTCAATACTTGTCCATTTTGCTCTCCCTGAGCTGTTCTATTCTTAAGCCTATACGTCTACCATCCATCCATCGGCTCGAAGCGCGGCCGGCCCGAGCTTCCGGTTATCGGGGTCGCCTGCGACCCAAAAAACCCCACCGCCGGTACGAGTTTTTCCGAGTAGGCTCGGGCCAACAGAATTCGTTGCCTCACCGGATAGAATTTCCCATGCGACAGATAACTGCGCGAGGTTATGCGTATTCTGAAAATCATAAGAAGGTTTGTCAAGAACTGTCGCGGCCCACCCGTCACCCGGTCTGCGGCGCGTCATCTCCCACGCCTACGTGCATCGAAGCACGCGAATTTGTTACATGCACGGTTTTTGTACAGCATACCAGGCATGCGTGTTGACGTGTGTTCAATGTATGTGCCCATATCGTGATTTTTACTGGGATTGTACATATTCTCCATGCATACACTCTGTAAAGACCACCAAATGTACGGGTATCTTGTTCATGGCAAACTAAAATATGCGTGTTCACGTCCGTGGATGTATCTGTCTGCGTTTATATGCGCATTTTTTATATGAAGCAACTGCTTATTACCATGAGTTTACTTATTTGTGAGTTCAGATGCGAGGAAATGTAGCGTTTTTTTCTCTCTCTGTGCCAGCGGCACTGGGCACAGTAAACAGTGGAATAGGACATGGTTTGGCTGGGTGCGCTCTTCCTCATCGTTTTTCTCGCTTTTAGTCCTCGTCTGCGTATTCCTCTATGTGTCCTCCCTTCATATGTCCCGCTTCCTCTGCATTATCCTCCCCGACCATCTCTTTGAATGCAGTCTTCCGCGTCTTCTTTTCAGCCTATCTGTGCGGCGGAGCAATATTGAACGGTTAACAGCCTTCGCGTTCGAGCCAGTGCATACTGAAGGCAAGAGGAAGTAGTCAGGGCTTTGGGCAGTTGCCAATTGTGGCATCAATATGTTTTGCGTGGTGTCCCCTATGGTATAATAGATAGCGGAAGTTGTTGCTTCGTGAATTTTTCCTCGACTGGCTTTTTGTTCAGCTTACCTCCCCCGGTTCGTACCCTATACTTCGCGTGCTTTGCGTCTCTCTCTGATACATCTGGATGTCAAGTAGTCAAGAAATCAGGACCTACTGGTTTAACGTATGTGGACGCATGTGCATGTGAGTCGCATGTTTTTATAGCGTCTTGGCGCCGCTCATATAAAGACGCTGTTTGCTCTGCTTTTCCTTTCCGTCCTCTGTGTATTTCATGACGTGGTTGCCCGCAACTACGCAGGCGGCCTCTCCATAATACATCCAACACTATATGTGTATATACATGTCACGCCTCTATGTTACGGTTTTTGCGCGACTTGTCCAGTCATCTGCCTTTACACTTTCGTGGAGGTGCGCATTAGTGTAGGCGCCTTCATATTCTTGTTGCATTTCCCCTTTGTCCCTCCCTGCCTCTCTATGCCTCCTACATATCCCTGTCTCTATCTCTCTGTTTCCATATAGCTTCCCCTGATGTCCCCACACGCCCTAGAGGTATACGCAGAGAGTCTAAAGGAAGATGGCGGCTGCAATCTTCGCAGCACATGCGAGGCAATGAAAGTCGTTCCTTTCTCTCCTGAAGTACACAACGTTGTAGTGTTTATCGTTTTATCTGTTCTTGCCACTGGCTGTCTGTGTGGCCTCTGCGTCGCGTCCTACTTCTTCTTTTCTATGACCATACGTTTAATGGCGAAGAGGGTCTGCCGCTTGTCTCGGTCATTTTATGGAACGTTCCATCTATTGCTTTTGCACTAGCTGGTAGTAGGTCGAGTTCTTTCCTTCGCTGCTTCTGCCCAACTATCTTCTCTGTACAACCCGCGCCGATTCAGTGGCTTCTTCTTCGATGGTAGAGCTGTTGAAGGGTTATGGGACCGGGCAAACAACGAAAAGAAGAAGAAAGAGCGTCTCTGGAGCCGAAATGAAAGCTGGCCGGGTGCTGACTGACATTGAGAAAGTGTCATGATATTACTGACAAATAAAGAGGCATAGGTGCGTCAAAGTTTATCAGCGCGCTGATCAGCAAAGTGCTCGACAAGGTTTTTTTTTCGTTGTAGCGAAAGAAATCCCAATAACAAGAGCAGAAAGTGCAGCGCCAGCATGGAAGCATCAACAGCAGCAGGACGTGGATTCTAGCCGTGACTTCTGTAGTGGTGCAGAGCAGGAGAGGAAAGGCTACTGAAGTAGCACGAGCGGCAGCAGCAGAAGCAATTCTTCCACTACCCACACAGAAACGAAAATTGAAACGCCTACCCAGACGGCATCAGAAAAGGAATGCATCACCAGCAGCGAAGCGGCAGCAACGGCTGAAACGGCAGCAATAGCTGAAACGGCAGCAACTGCTGAAACGACAGCAAGCAGCCGAAACGGCAGAAACGTTAGTTAAAGCAGCAGCACCAGCGACAGGTGAACCAGCAGCGGGTAGCAACTGAATCGAGAGCAGCAGCAGTTCAACCTATAGCAGGAGCAGCAGTTGAAGTAGAAGGAGCAGCAGTTGAAGCAGAAGAAGCCACAGATGAATCTTATTGCTGTTGCTGTGCCGGGCAGCGAGCGATTTAGGTCATCAGGAAGGAACTGTATCGTCTCCGCAGCGATAGCAACGGTAGTCACAGCAGCCGCAGTAGCAGCGGAGGCGAAGCACGAGCGAGTTGTTGGGTGGGCTTTGCAGAATCAACAACAGCAGCAAATAGGGCAATAGCAGCAAGAGCAAACACAGCAGGAGGAACAGAAGTGGTGGGAACCACAGTTATAGCAGGAGGAACAAGAAGATCTCTTTCATACTTTTCAGCATGGACAGTGGTTGCGTTTGGGATAGATAACATCCTGGATTCTTTTGGTCTATGCTGGTGCTGTGGCTGCAGCAGCACATAGCTCCGCCATGCAGAAGCAGTAGCCAAAAGAAAGTAGCAACAGCAGCACAAAGGGAGGACAGTAGATGGCATGCTGCAGCAGCAAGATCACCGTGTGCGCTGCGTAGAGACGCCGCGGCCTGTGCTGTTATTATCTGCTCTGCCGCAGCAGCTGATCCTGTTGCTGATGGACTTTGCTTTTTTTTAATCCAAATGCAGAAGCAACTGTTGCACTGGCAGCTACGGCAGGAGGATGATGAAGAGCGGGAGGAAAGAGGAAGAGCAGTAGCAGCAGCGGCCACAGCAGTGGCAGCCTTCCAGCAGATGCGAGGAGAACAACAGGAACATCAACAGCAACAGGAGCAGCAGTGGCAACAAGCGGTTCCAACTCCGCAGCAGCAGGGGGCGGAGCAGCTCCTGCCAAGGCGCACTCCACTTCGACATGCCACAGCAGTCCCTCCCAGCAGCAGCCTTTGCAGCAGCAGATCACACGGCAGCAGGTTATACAGCAGCAGTCCTTGCTGCAGCAGGAGACACCGGAAGTGGCTACAGAGCCAGTTGAACGTTTTGCTGCTGAATGTCAGCAGGTTATACGCGATGCGTTAAAGCAGCAACAGCAGTTGCAGATAGAGAAGTAGAACATGTCTTACCCCACAGACACACAGCAGAACGGGAACAGCAAATTTGCTGCTGTTGATATATTATGTATTCAAGCTCCATGTTCTCCATTCGGGCCTGCTGGGCTGGGTGCAATAGACGCGCTGTCATGACTGCTGAACCACTTTCTTTTCCTTGCTCTTCATCACTTCTTTCTTCCCTTTTCTTTGTTCCGTGCTCTCCACCCCCTGACACTGTCGTTCCTGTATCTCTTGTTGTGTCTGGGTGGTGATTCTTTGTTGCTGTTGTGGGAGGCAGCAGACGCCCTGGGCAGCAGCAGCAGCATCTTCTTTGCTTTCTTTTATCAGAGCAGCAGAAGCAGCACGAGGAGGCTGCAGCACTGCTGAGACTGCGCTGCTGCTTCTTCCCCACAAACTGCTGCTAGCGGGTCTGATGCTGCTGGAAGTGTGCTCGTTGTCACTGCTGCTGCTGCAGCACGCTCCGCTGTTGCTGCTGGGTGGCTGCTTGTTCATCGCTTGATGGGAAGAGGCACTTCATTACTTTCTTCGCGTCGAAGTAGCCCGCAGCGTACGGAGCAGCCATCATGAGCAAACAACAGAAGACACAGAGACAAAACAAAGGTCCAATGAGAAAGTTGAGCAGCAACATGCAGCAGCGAAAGAAAAAATGTTGTGGGGTCTATTCTGCAGGCAGAAGAAGGAGGACAAGCTTTAGCACAGACGATCTTTCTCACCTGCTGCTCGGCGTAGAGGCACGGCACCTCGAGTGC
>JAEOAE010003873.1:0-19704 GCA_036365155.1 Meriones psammophilus | reverse complement strand
GGATTATATTACTTTTCACTTCTCCTCTTTCGATGGAAACTAGTTTCTGTGCCATACAGCGCGATATATCACTTTTCAGTTTTCCATGTATTTGTAATTGAGCAAGCGACACACATGTGATTCCGTTCACAAATTAGTGCTTTGCTTTTCTGTTCTTTCATTGGAAACTTGTTCCTGTGCTGTACAGTGCGATATATCACTTTTCAGTTTTCCTGCTCTAATCATTGAACGGGCAACTTGTATGTGAATTAGTTTACAACGTTGTGCTTTGCTTTCTGTTCTTTCGTTCGAAAATTGTTTCTGTGCTGTACAGTGCGTTATATCACTTTTCAGTTTTCCTGTTATAATAATTGAATGGGAGACACGTATGTGAATTAGTTTACAAAGTTGTGCTTTGCGTTTCTGTTCTTTCGATGGAAACTTGTTTCTGTGCCGTACAGTGGGAGATAACACTTTTCAGTTTTCCTGTATTCCCAATTGAGCGAGCGACACACATGTGATTCCGTTTACAAATTAGTGCTTTGCTTTTCTGTTCTTTCGTCTGAAACTTGTTCCTGTGCTGTACAGTGTGATATATCACTTTTCAGTTTTCCTGTATTCCTCATTGAGCGAGCGACACATATGTGAATTAATTTACAAAGTTGTACTTTGCGTTTATGTGCTTTCGTTGTAAACTTGTTCCTGTTAGGAACAAGTTAGGTTTAGGGTTAGGGTTGTGTTTAGCGTTAGGGTTAGGATAGGGTTAGGGTTATTGTTAGGTTATGGGTTAGGGTTAGGTGAGGGTTAGGGTTAAGGTTAGGGATACGGCGTTAGGGTTAGGGTTACATCACTTTTCAGTTTTCCTGTTATAAAAATTGAACAGGCAACACATATGTGAATTAGTTTACAATGTTGTGCTGTGTGCTTCTGTTCTTACAATGGAAACTTGTTCCTGTACCATACAGTGCGAAATAACACTTTTCAGTTTTCCTGTATTCCTAATTGAGCAAGCCACACACATGTGATTCCGTTTAAAAGTAGTGCTATGCTTTTCTGTTTTTTCGTTGGAAACTTCTTCCTGTGCTGTACAGTGCGATATATCACTTTTCAGTTTTCCTGTATTCCGAATTGAGCGAGCGACACACATGTGATTTAGTTTATTAAGTAGTGCTTTGCTTTTCTGTTCTTTCTTTGAAACTTGTTCCTGTGCTGTACAGTGCGATATATCACTTTTCAGTTTTCCTGTATATCTAATTGAGCGAGGAAAACACATGTGACTTCGTTTAAAACGGCGTTTTATGCTTTATATTCTTTTCGCTGGAAACTTGTTCCTGTTAGGAGCAAGTTAGGTTAGGTTAGGGTTAGGGTTATATTACTTTTCACTTCTCCTGTAATAATAATTGAACGGGCAACACGTATGTGAATTAGTTTACAAAGTTTTGCTTTGCATTTCTGTTCTTTCGATGGAAACTAGTTTCTGTGCCATACAGCGCGAAATATCACTTTTCAGTTTTCCATGTATTTGTAATTGAGCGAGCGACACACCATGTGATTCCGCTCACAAATTATTGCTTTGCTTTTCTGTTCTTTCATTGGCAACTTGTTCCTGTGCTGTACAGTGCGATATATCACTTTTCAGTTTTCCTGTTCTAATCATTGAACGGGCAACACGTATGTGAATTAGTTTACAAAGTTGTGCTTTGCTTTCTGTTCTTTCGCTCAAAATTGCTTTCTGTGCTTTACAGTGCGATATATCATTTTTCATTTTTCCTGTTATAATAATTGAATGGGAGACACGATGTGAATTAGTTTACAAAGTTGTGCTTTTATGCTTGTTCTTTTCGATGGAAACTTGTTTCTGTGCCGCATAAATGGGAGATAACACTTTTCAGTTCTTCTGTATTCCCAATTGAGCGAGCGACACACATGTGATTCCGCTTAAAATTAGTGCTTTGCTTTTCTGTTCTTTCGCTGGAAACTTGTTCCTGTGCTGTAGAGTGCGATATATCACTTTTTGAGCTTTCCTGTATTCCTAATTGAGCGAGTGACACACATGTGATTCCGCTCACAAATTAGTGCTTTGCTTTTCTGTTCTTTCATTGGAAACTTGTTCCTGTGTTGTACAGTGCGATATATCACTTTTCAGTTTTCCTGTTATAATCATTGAACGGGCGACACACATATGATTTAGTTTACAAAGTTGTGTTTGCGTTTCTGTTCTTTTGTTGGAAAATTGTGTCTGTGCTGTACAGTGCGATATATCACTTTTCAGTTTTCCTGTTATAATATTTGAACGAAAGCAAACACATATGTGATTTAGTTTACAAAGTTGTGCTTTTTATGCTTGTTCTTTTTTTGGAAAATTGTGTTTGTGCTGTACAGTGCGATATATCACTTTTCAGTTTTCCTGTTATAATAATTGAATGGGCAACACGTATGTGAATTAGTTTACAAAGTTGTGCTTTGCTTTCAGTTCCTTCTTTTTCAAAATTGTTTCTGTGCTGTACAGTGCGATATATCACTTTTCAGTTTTCCTGTTATAATAATTGAATGGGCGCCACGTATGTGAATTAGTTTACAAAGTAGTTCTTTTGCCGCTTCTGTTCTTTTGATGGAAACTTGTTTCTGTGCCGCACAGTGGGAGATAACACTTTTCAGTTCTTCTGTATTCCCATTGAGCGAGCGACAAACATGTGATTTCGCTTTACAAATTAGAGCTTTGCTTTTCTGTTCTTTCGTCGGAAACTTGTTCCTGTGCTGTAGAGTGCGATATATCACTTTTCAGTTTTCCTTATTCCTAATTGAGCGAGCAACACATATATGAATTAGTTTACAAAGTTGTACTTTGCGCTTATGTGTTGTTGTAAACTTGTTCCTGTTAGAACAAGTTAAGGTTAATTTTAGGTTAGGTTAGTGTTAGGTAGTGTTAGGTTAGGTTAGGTTAGGTTAGGATAGGGTTAGTTTTAGGTAGGGGTTAGGTTAGGTTAGGTTAGGTTAGGGTTAGGTTAGGTTAGTGTTATATCACATTTCAGTTTTCCTCTTATAATAATTGAACAGTCGACATGCATGTGATATAGTTTACAAAGTAGTTCTTTGCATTTCTGTTCTTTCGATGAAAACTTGTTTCTTTGCCGTACAGTGCGATATATCACTTTTCAGTTTTCCTGTATTCGTAATTGAGCGAAAGACACACATTTGATTCCGCTCACAAATTAGTGCTTTGCTTTTCTGTTCTTTCATTGGAAACTTGTTCCTGTGCTGTACAGTGGAATACATCACTTTTCAGTTTTCCTGTTATAATCATTGAACGGGCGACACACATATGATTTAGTTTACAAAGTTGTGTTTATGCTTGTTCTTTTTGTTGGAAAATTGTGTCTGTGCTGTACAGTGCGATATATCACTTTTCAGTTTTCCTGTTATAATAATTGAACGGGCCACACGCTTGTGAATTAGTTTACAAATTTGTGCTTTGCGTTTCTGTTCTTTCGATGGAAACTTGTTTCTGTGCTGTACAGTGTGATATATCACTTTTCAGTTTTCCTGTATTCCTAATTGAGCATGCGACACTCATGTGATTTAGTTTACAAAGTTGTACATTGCGCTTATGTGTTGTTGTAAACTTGTTCCTGTTAGGAACAAGTTAGGTTAGGGTTAGGTTAGGGGGTTAGGTTAGGTTAGGTTAGGTGGTTAGGTTAGGTTAGGTTAGGGGTTAGGCTAGGCCAGGTTAGGTGGTTAGGTTAGGTTAGGTTAGGGTTAGGCGGTTAGGTTAGGTTAGGTTAGTGTTATATCATATTTCAGTTTTCCTATTATAATAATTGAACAGTCGACACGCATGTGATATAGTTTACAAAGTAGTTTTTTGCATTTCTGTTCTTTCGATGAAAACTTGTTTCTTTGCTGTACAGTGCGATATATCACTTTTCAGTTTTCCTGTATTCGTAATTGAGCGAGTGACACACATGTGATTCTGTTCACAAATTAGTGCTTTGCTTTTCTGTTCTTTCATTGGAAAATTGTTCCAGTGCTGTACAGTGCAATATATCACTTTTCAGTTTTCCTGTTATAATAATTGAACGGGCGACACGTATGTTAATTAGTTCAGAAAGTTTTGCTTTATGCTTCTGTTCTTTCATTCAAAATTGTTTCTGTGCTGTACAGTGCGATATATCACTTTTCAGTTTTCCTGTATTCCTAATTGAGCGAGCGACACACACATGTGATTTAGTTTACAAAGTTGTACTTTGCGCTTATGTGCTTTAGGTTAGGTTAGACTTAGGTTAGGTTATGGTAGTGTTAGGTTAGGTTAGGTTAGGTTAGAGTTAGGTTAGGTTAGGTTTGGGTTAGGTTCTTAGGTTAGGTTAGGTTAGGTTAGGTTAGGGCTATGGTTATATCACTTTTCAGTTTTCCTGTTATAATAATTGAAGGGGTGACACGTATGTGAATTACATAAAAAAAAAAAAAAAAAAGTTATGCTTTATGCTTGTTCTTTGGATGGAAACTTGTTTCTGTGCCGCACAGTGAGAGATAACAGTTTTCAGTTTTCCAGTATTCCTAATTGAGCGAGCGACACACATGTGATTCTGTTTAAAAGTAGTGCTTTCCTTTTCTGTTCTTTGTTCAAACTTGTTGCTGTACTGTACAGTGCAATATATCACTTTTCCGGTTTCCTGTATTCCTAATTGAGCGAGTGACACATATGTGATTTAGTTTACAAAATAGTGCTTTGCGTTTATGTTCTTTCACTGGAAACTTTTTCTGTTAGGAATAAGTTAGGTTAGGTTAGGTTAGGGTAGGGTTAGGTTAGGTAGGGTTAGGTTAGGTTAGGTTAGAGTTAGGTTAGGGTTAGCATTAGAGTTAGGTTAGGTTAGGTTAGGGTTAGGGTACGGTTAGGGTTATATCACATTTCAGTTTTCTTGTTATAATAATTGAACAGGCAACACGTATGTTAATTAGTTTACAAATTGTGCTTTGCATTTCTCTTCTTTCGATGAAAACATGTTTCTTTGCAGTCCAGTGCGATATATCACTTTGGAGTTTTCCTGTATTCCTAATTGAGCTAGCAAAACACATGTGATTTAGTTTACAAAGTAGTGTTTTCCTTTGTTCTTTCCTTCAAAACTTGTTCCTGTGCTGTACAGTGTGATATATCACTTTTCAGTTTTCCTTTTATAGTAATTGAACGGGTGACACGTATGTGAATTACATAAAAAAATTTATGCTTTGCGTTTCTGTTCTTTAGATGGAAACTTGTTTCTGTGCCGTACAGTGGGAGATAACACTTTTCAGTTTTCCAGTATTCCTAATTGAGCGAGCGACACACATGTGATTCTGTTTAAAAGTAGTGCTTTGCTTTTCTGTTCTTTCGTTCGAAACTTGTTCCTGTGCTGTACAGTGCGATATATCACTTTTCCGGTTTCCTATATTCCTAATTGAGCGAGTGACACACATGTGAATTAGTTTACAATGTAGTGCTTTGCCTTTATGTTCTTTCGTTGGAAACTTGTTCCTGTTAGGAATAATTCAGGTTAGGGTTAGGTTAGAGTTAGGGTTAGGTTAGGGTTAGGTTAGGTTAGGTTAGGGTAGGTTAGGTTAGGTTAGGTTAGGGTTAGCATTAGAGTTAGAGTTAGGGTTAGGTTAGGGGTTACGGTTAGGGTTAGGGTTACAGTTAGGTTATATCACATTTCAGTTTTCTTGTTATAATAATTGAACAGGCTTACACGCATGTTAATTAGTTTACAAAGTTGTGCTTTGCATTTCTGTTCTTTCGATGAAAACTTGTTTCTTTGCAGTACACTTCGATATATCACTTTATAGTTTTCCTGTATTCCTAATTGAGCTAGGGAAACACATGTGATTTAGTTTACAAAGTAGTGTTTTCCTTTGTTCTTTCCTTCGAAACTTGTTCCTGTGCTGTACAGTTCGATATATCACTTTTCAGTTTTCCTGTTATAATAATTGAACAGGCAACACGTATGTGAATTAGTTTACAAAGTTGTGCTTTGCCTTTCTGTTCGTTCGATGATAACTTGTTTCTCTGCCGTACAGTGTGAGATAACACTTTCAGTTTTCTTGTATTCCTAATTGAGCGAGCGACACACATGTGATTACGTTTAAAAGTAGTCCTTTGCATTTCTGTTCTTGCATTCGAAACTTGTTCCTGTGTTGTACAGTGCGATATATCACTTTTCCGGTGTCCTGTATTCCTAATTGACCGAGCGACACACATGTGATTTAGTTTACAAAGTAGTGCTTTGCTTTTCTGTTCTTTCGTTCGAAATTTGTTCCTGTGCTATATAATGTGTGATATATAACTTTTCAGTTTTCGTGTTATAATAATTGAACAGGCAACACATATGTTAATTAATTTACAAAGTTGTACTTTGTGTTTCTGTTCTTACAATGAAAACTTGTTTCTTTTGCCATACAGTTCGATATATCACTTCAGTTTTCCTGTATTCTCAATTGAGCTATCGACACACATGTGATTTAGTTTACAAAGTAGTGCTTTGCTTTTCTATTCTTTCGTTCGAAACTTTTTCCTGTGCTGTACAGTGTGATATATCACTTTTCGGTTTTCCTGTTATAATAATTGAACGGGTGACACGTATGTGAATTAGGTAAAAAAAGTTGTGCTTTATGCTTGTTCTTTCGATGGAAACTTGTTTCTTTGCCGTACAGTGAGAGATAACACTTTTCAGTTTTCCAGTATTCCTAATTGAGCGAGCGACACACATGTGATTCTGTTTAAAAGTTGTGCTTTTCTTTTCTGTTCTTTCGTTCGAAACTTGTTCCTGTGCTGTACAGTGCAATATATCACTTTTCAGTTTTCCTGCTATAATAATTGAACGGGCAACACATATGTGAATTAGTTTAGAAAGGTGTGCTTTATGCTTGTAATTTCTTTTTTTTAATTGAGAAAATATTTACTAGCAATTCTCCAACATTCTATTTTATTGTTTGTTTGTTTGTTTTTTAATTTTTTTCAATGCAGTGTATTCAGGAACCTTGAACAATCATCTGACCCAGTGGAAAGCCAGCCCATAGCTTAAATAGCCTCTGGTAGCCAGCCCACGCTGTGCCACATGGGCAATGCAGATAGATCCACATACATGGAAGCAAGCCAGATCCTCAGCCTTAGCCAAATGTGGAATTGTTCATGACAGAGAGCACTCACCATCGGGAAGGTGGAAGGCAGAAACCAGCTCCATCTTTAAGGCATAGCATTCCGCAGCTTCACAGTTCCCTTTTTGTTTTAGACACATCAGGCACGAGTAGAGGTCTGATCTCTGATGTTAGAAATAAATTGGGACTATGGGGATGCAAATGAATAAAGTGTAATTGATGAAAAATTTCAAAAAAAAGGGAAAAAATAATTTAAGAACCTTAAATGACTTCCAAAAAGTGGAGGAAAACATGGAGTTAGTCAATTGGCATGGAGCACGCCTCGCCCCTGGGGGGCAATGGTCTCCTGAACCTACTCAGACCTCGACACCACCACTGCTAGTTCTAGAACAGACGAGGATGTTCCAACGAGGGGGTTAAGGCTTCATAATATTTCCTATAAGCCCACACCTGTTTGTCTATATCCCCATTTTTATTCATTATTAGCCAGATAGAGCCAAGTAATTGTGGTAATGATACTTGCTTTATTGCACAATGCTGGAATGCTAGTGTATTTAGGTATGCCATGGTTACAGGCATGCCTCACTGGGTGCCTGTGCCCGCTGATGCCCTCACGCTATGACTCTCTTAAGACAGAAAAGGGATCTTGAACCACAGCCACCATTGTTACTACCATCTCATTGGCGGCTGTTGAGCTACCACCGGGCATTAGCGCTTGTGTTCTTTCGATGGAAACTTGTTTCTGTGCTGTACAGTGTGAGATAACACTTTTCAGTTTTCTTCTTTCCTAATTGAGCGAGCAACACACCTGTGATTCTGTTTAAAAGTAGTGCTTTGCTTTTCTGTTCTTTAGTTGGAAATTTGTCCCTGTTAGGAACAAATCAGGGTCAGGTTTAGGTTAGGTTTAGGTTAGGTTAGGTTAGGTAGGTTTAGGTTATGGTTAGGGCTGGGGTTATGGTTAGGTGTTAGGTTAGGTTAGGTTAGGGGCTTACGGCTAGGTTAGGTTACATAACTTTACAGTTTTCCTGTTATAATAATTGAACAGGCAACACGAATGTGAATTTGTTTACAAACTTGTGCTTTGTTTTTCTGTTCTTTCGATGAAAACTTTTTTTCTTTGCCGCATATTTCGATATATCACTTTTCAGTTTTCCTGTATTCCTAATTGAGCAAGCGGCACACATGTGATTTAGTTTACAAAGTAGTGTTTTGCCTTTCTGTTCTTCTGTTGGACACTTGTTTCTGTGCTGTACAGTGTGATATATCACTTTTCAGTTTTCCTGTATTCCTAATTGAGCAAGTGGCACACATGTGAATTAGTTTACAAAGGAGTGCTTTATGCTTATTTTCTTTTCGCTGGAAACTTCTTCCTGTTAGGAACAAGTTAGGTTAGGTTAGGTTAGGTTAGGTTAGGTTAGGTAGGTTAGGTAGGGTTAGGTAAGGGTTAGGTTTAGGTGTTAGGTTTAGGTTAGGTTAGGCTTAGGGTTAGGTTAGGGTTAGGTTAGGTTTAGGACAGGGTTAGGTTAGGTTAGGATTAGGGGCTTAGGGTTAGGTTATATCACTTTTCAGTTTTCCTGTTATAATAATTGAACAGGCGACACAAATGTGAATTAGTTTACAAAGTTGTGCTTTATGCTTATGTTCTTTCGCTGGAAACTTGTTCCTGTGCCATAAAGTGCGAGATAACACTGTTAAGTTTTCCTGTATTCCTAATTGAGCGAGCGACACACATGTGATTCCGTTTAAAAGTATTGCTTTGCTTTTCTGTTCTTTCGTTCGAACTTGTTCCTGTTCTGTACAGTGTGTTATATCACTTTTCAGTTTTCCTGTTTTCCTTGTACCTGTTAGGAACAAGTTATTATGGTTAGGTTAGGTTAGGTTACGTTAGGGCTAGGGGTTGGAGTTAGGTTTAGGCTTAGGGATATGGTTAAGGTTAGGGTTAGGGGCTTAGGGTTAGGCTTAGGGTTATATCACTTTTCAGTTTTCCTGTATTCCTAATTGATCGAGTGGCACACATGTGATTTAGTTTACAAAGTAGTGCTTTGTGTTTATGTTCTTTCGTTGGAAACTTCTTCTTGTTAGGAACAAGTTAGGGTTTGTTTTAGGTTAGGTTAGGTTAGGATTAGGTTAGCGTGTAAGTTTAGAGTTAGGGTTAGGGTTAGTGTTAGGTTAGGATTAGGTTAGGGTTTAGAGTTAGGGTTAGGTTATATCACTTTTCAGTTTTCCTGTTATAATAATTGAACAGGCGACACATAATGTGAAATAGTTTACAAAGTTGTGCGCTATGCTTGTTCTTTTGATGAAAACTTGTTTCTTTGCCATACATTTCGATATATCGCTTTTCAGTTCTCCTGTATTCCTAATTGAGCGAGTGGCACACATGTGATTTAGTTTACAAAGTAGTGGTTTGCGCTTATTTTCTTTTGTTGGAAACTTGTTCCTGTTAGGAACAAGTTAGGTTAGGTTTAGGGGTTGGCTTAGGTTAGGTTAGGGGCTTAGGTTAGGTTAAATTGAACATGCGACACGAATTTGAAGCAGTTTACAACCTTGTGCTATGCTTCTGTTCTTTCGATGATAAGTTGTTTTTTTGTCGCACATTTAGATATATCGCTTTTCAGTTTTCCTGTATTCCTAATTGAGAGAGTGGCACACTTGTGATTTAGTTTACAAAGTAGTGCTTTGCTTATGTTCTTTCGTTGGAAACTTGTTCCTTTAGGAAAAAGAGGGGTAGGTTAGTTAGGTTAGGTTAGGTTAGGTTAGGTTAGTGGCTTAGGTTAGGGTTTGGGTTATATCACTTTTCAGTTTTCCTGTTATAATAATTGAACAGGCAAAATGAATGTGAATTAGTTTATAAAGTTGTGCTTTATGCTTTCTGTTCTTTCGAGGAAAACTTGTTTCTTTGCCTTACATTTCGATACATCCCTTTTCAGTTTTCGTGTTTTCCTAATTGAGCGAGCAACACACATGTAATTCCGCTCAAAAGTAATGCTTTGCTTTTCTGTTCTTTCATTCAAAACTTGTTCCTGTGCTGTACAGTGCGCTATATCACTTTACAGTTTTCCTGTATTCCTAATTGTGCAAGTGGCACACATGTGATTTAGTTTACAAAGTAATGCTTTATGCTAATATACATTCTGGAAACGTGTTCCTGTTAGGAACAAGTTAGGTTAGGTTAGTGTTAGGCTTAGAGTTAGGTTAGGTTAGGTTAGGTTAGGTTAGGTTAGGTAAGGGTTAGGGCTTAGTGTTAGGTTAGGATTAGGTTAGGTTAGGTTAGTGTTAGGGCTTAGGTTAGGTTAGGTTATATCACTTTTCCGCTTTCCTGTTATAATAAATGAACTAGCAACACGAATGTGAATTAGTTTACAAAGTTGTGCTTTATTTCTATTCTTTCGATGGAAACAGCTTCCTGTGCTGTACAGTTCGATATATCACTTTTCAGTGTTCCTGTTATAATAATTGAATGGGCAAAACATATGTGAATTAGTTTACAAATTTGTGCTTTTCATTTCTGTTCTTTCGAGGAAAACTTGTTTCTTTGCCTTACATTTCGATACATCCCTTTCAGTTTTCGTGTTTTCCTAATTGAGCGAGCAACACACATGTAATTCCATTCAAAAGTAGTGCTTTGCTTTTCTGTTCTTTCATTCGAAACTTGTTCCTGTGCTGTACAGTGCGTTATATCACTTTACAGTTTTCCAGTATTCCTATTTGTGCGAGTGGCACACATGAGATTTAGTTTACAAAGTAATGCTTTGTGCTAATATACTTTCTGGAAACGTGTTCCTGTTAGGAACAAGTTAGGGTTAGGGTTAGGTTAGGCTAGGCTAGAGTTAGGTTAGGTTAGGTTAGGTTAGGTTAGGTTAGGTTAGGGCCTTTTGTGTTAGGTTAGGATTAGGTTAGGTTAGGGTTAGTGTTAGGGCTTAGGTTAGGTTAGGTTATATCACTTTTCAGTTTTCCTGTTATAATAAATGAACTAGCAACACGAATGTGAATTAGTTTACAAAGTTGTGCTTTGCATTTCTGTTCTTTCGAGGAAAACTTGTTTCTTTGCTGTACATTTCGATATATCGCTTTTCAGTTTTCCAGTATTCCTAATTGAGCGAGCGACATACATGTGATTTAGTTTACAAAGTAATGCTTTATGTTTCTGTTCTTCTGTTGGAAATGTGTTTGTGGGCTGTACAGTGTGATATATTACTTTTCAGTTTTCTTGTTATAATAATTGAACGGGCGACACGTATGTTTAGTAGTTTACAAAGTTGTGCTTTGTGTTTCTGTTCTTTCGATGGAACCTTGTTTCTGTGCCGCACAGCAAGCAGATAACACTTTTCAGTTTTCCTGTATTCCTAATTGATCGAGCGACACACATGTAATTCCGCTTAAAAGTAGTGCTTTGCTTTTTGTTCTATCCTTCAAACTTGTTCCTGTGCTGTACAGTGCGCTTTATCACTTTTCAGTTTTCCTGTATTCCTAATTGAGCGAGTGGCACACATGTGATTTAGTTTGCAATGTAGTGCTTTTGCTTCTGTTCTTTTTCGTTGGAAACTTGTTCCTGTTAGGAACAAGTTAGGTTAGGGTTAGGTTAGGTTAGGTTAGTTAAGGTTAGGTTAGGTTAGGCTATATCTCTTTTCAGTTTTCATGTTATAATAATTGAACATCCGACACATATGTGAATTAGTTTACAAAGTAGTGCTTTGCTTTTCTGTTCTTCTGTTGGAAACTTGTTCCAGTGCTGTACAGTGCGATATATCACTTTTCAGTTTTCCTGTATTCCTTATTGGGAGAGTGACACACATGTGATTTAGTTTACAAAGTAGTGCTTTGCTGCTTATGTTCTTTCGCTGGAAACTTGTTCTGTTAGGAAAAACATAGGGCAGGGGCTTAGGCTTACGCTTTAGGTAGGATTAGGTTAAGGTTAGGTTAGGTTAGGTTAGACTTAGGATTAGGGTTAGGTTTAGGTTAGGTTAGGTTACAGGGTTAGGGGTTAGGTTAGCGGGTTAGGGATAGCGCAGGTCTAGGGTTATATCACTTTTCAGTTTTCCTGTTATAATAATTGAACAGGCAACACGTATGTAAATTAGTTTACAATGTTGTGCTTTATGCTTTCTGTTCTTTCTGATGGAAACTTGTTTCTGTGCAGTACAGTGCGAGATAACACTTTTCAGTTTTCCTGTATAACTAATGGAGCAAGCGACCCACATGTGATTCCGCTTAAAAGTAGTGGTTTGCTTTTCTGTTCTTTCGCTTGAACCTTGTTCCTGTGCTGTACAGTGCGATATATCACTCAGTTTTCCTGTATTCCTAATTGAGCAAGTGACACACATTTTATTTAGTTTACAAAGTAGTGCTTTGGTTTTCTGTTCTTTTGTTGGAAACTTGTTCCTGTGCTTTACAGTGCGATATATCACATTTCAGTTTTCCTGTATTCCTAATTGAGTGAGTGACACAGTTGTGATTCCGCTTAAAAATTAGAGTTTTGCTTTTCTGTTCTTTCATTCAAAACTTGTTCCTGTGCTGTACTCATGATATATCACTTTTCAGGTTTCCTGTATTCCTACTTAAGTGAGTGACACACATGTGATTTAGTTTCTAATTAGAGCTTTAAGTTTATGTTCTTTTTGTTGGAAACTTGTTCCTGTTAGGAACAAGTTAGAGTTAGGGTTAGGTTATGGTTAGGTTTAGGTTAGGTAGGTTAAGGGTTAGGGTTAGACTTAGGATTAGGGTTAGGCTTTAGGATTAGGTTAGGTTACAGAGTTAGGGTAGGGTTAGCGGGTTAGGTTAGGGTTATATCACTTTTCAGTTTTCCTGTTATAATAATTGAATAGGCGATACGTAAGAATTAGTTTACAAAGTTGTGCTTTGAGTTTCTGTTCTTTCGATGGAAACTTGTTTCTGTACCGCACAGTGGGAGATAACACTTTCAGTTTTCCTGTATTCCTAATTGAGCGAGTAACACATATGTGACTTAGTTTACAAAGTAGTGCTTTGCTTTTATGTACTTTCGCTGGAAACAGGAACAAGTTAGCGCTAGGGTTAGTTTAGTGGTTAGGATTAGGTTAGGTTAGGGTTTGGGGGTTACGATATAGTTATGGTTAGGTTAGGTTATATCACTTTTCAGTTTTCCTGTTATAATAATTGAACAGGCAACATGTATGTGAATTAGTTTACAAAGTTGTGCTTTGGGTTTCTGTTCTTTGATGGAAACTTGTTTCTGTGCCATACAGTGTGAGATGAAACTTTTCAGTTTTCCTGTATTCCTAATTGAGCGAGTGACACACATGTGATTCCGCTTAAAAGTAGTGCTTTGCTTTTCTGTTCTTTCCTTGGAAACTTGTTTCTGTGCAGTATGGTGCGATATATCACTTTTCAGTTTTCCTGTATTCCTAATTTTTGAGCGACACAAATGTGATTTAGTTTACAAAATAGATTTTGCTTTTCGGTCTTTCGCTCAAACTTGTTCCTGTGCTGTACATTGTAGATAACACTTTTCAGTTTTCCTGTATTCCTAATTGAGTGAGTGACACACATGTGATTTAGTTTACAAAGTAGTGCTTTATGCTTATGTTTTTTCGCTGGAAACCTGTTACTGTTAGGAGCAAGTTAAAAGTAGGGTTAGGTTAGGTTAGGTTTAGGTTAGAGTTAGGTAGGTTAGGTTAGGGCTAGGGCTATGTTTAGGTTAGTGTTAGGGTTAGGTTAGTATTAGGTTAGGTTAGGGCTCTGGGCTAGGTTAGGTTAGGTTAGGTTAGGGTTATTTTACTTTTCAGTTTTCCTGTTATAATAATTGAACAGGCGACACGTATGTGAATTAGTTTACAAAGTTGTGCTTTGTTTTTCTGTTCTTTCGATGGAAACTTGTTTCTGTGCCTTACAATGCGAGATAACACTTTTCAGTTTTCTGTATTCCTATTTGAACAAGCTTAATACACATGTGATTCCGCTTTAAAAGTAGTGCTTTGCTCTTCTGTTTCTTCATTGGAAACTTGTTCCTGTGCTGTACAGTGCGATATATCAGTCTTCAGTTTTCCTATATTCCTAATTGAGCGAGTGACACACATGTGATTTAGTTTACTGAGTAGTGCTTTGCAATTTGTTCTACTGTTTGAAACATGTTTCTGTGTTGTACAGTGCGATATATCACTTTTTAGTTTTCCTGTTATAATAATTGAAAGGGCAACACGTATGTGAATTAGTTTATAATGTTGTGCTTTTATGCTTGTGTTCTTTCTGATGGAAACTAGTTTCTGTGCCATACAGTGTGAGATAATACTTTCAGTTTTCCTGTATTCCTAATTGAGCGAGCCGACACACATGTGATTCCGCTTTAAATGTAGTGCTTTGCTTTTCTGTTCTTTCATTAGAAACTTGTTCCTGTGCTGTACAGTGCGCTATATCACTTTTCAGTTTTCCTGTATTCCTAATTGAGTGATTGATACACATGAGACTAATTTTTACAAAGTAGTGCTTTGCATTTATGTTCTTTTTCGTTGGAAACTTTTTTCCTGTTAGGAACAAGTTTATGCATTAGGTTTAGTGTTAGGTTAGGTTAGCGTTAGGTTAGGGTTAGGGTTATGGTTATGGTAAGGGTTAGGTTATATCACTTTTCAGTTTTCCTGTAATAATAATTGACAGGCGACACGTATGTGAATTAGTTTACAAAGTTGTGCTTTGTGTTTCTGTTCTTTCGATGAAAACTTGTTTCTTTGCCCTACAGTTCAATATATCACTTTTCAGTTTTCCTGTATTACTCATTGACCTAGCAACACACATGTGATTCCGCTTAAAAGTCGTGGCTTTGCTTTTCTGTTCTTTTGTTGGATAGTTGTTCCTGTGCTGTACAGTGTGATATATCACTATTTAGTTTTCTTCTTATGATAATTGAACGGGCAACACGTATTCTTAATTGAGCGGTGGCACACATGTGATTTAGTTTACAAAGTATTGCTTTGCATTTATGTTCTTTTTTGGGAATCTTGTTCCTGTTAGGAACAAGGTTAGGTAAGGTTAGGTTAGGTAGGGGAAAGGATTAGGGTTAGGCTAGGTTAAGGTTAGGTTTAGGTAGGGTTAGGTTAGGTTATGGTTAGGTTAGGTTAGGGCTTAGGTTAGGGGCTAGGTTTTAGGATTAGGGGCTTAGTGTTAGGTTAGGTTATATCACTTTCAGTTTTCCTGTATTCCTAATTGAGCGAGCTACACACATGTGATTTAGTTTACAAAGTATTGCTTTTTATGCTTCTGTTCTTCTGTTAGAAACTTGATTCTGTGCTGTATAGTGTGATATATCACTTTCAGTTTTCCTGTTATAATAATTTAACGGGCAACACGTATGTGAATTAGTTTTCAAAGTTGTGCTTTGCATTTATGTTCTTTTTCGTTGGAAACTTGTTCCTGTTAGGAACAAGTTAGAGTAAGGTTAGAGTTAGGGTAGTGTTAGGTTAGGGAAGGTTAGGATTAGGTATGTGATTAGGTTATGGTTAGGGCTAGAGTTAGGTTAGAGATAGGGTTAGGTTAGGGGCTTAGTGTTAGGTTAGGTTATATCACATTTCAGTTTTCCTGTTATAATAATTGAACAGGCGCATGGATGTTAATTAGTTTACAAAGATGTGCTTTGCCTTTCTGTTCTTTTTGTTGGAAACTTGTTCCTATTAGGAAACAAGTTAGGTAAGGTTAGGTTAGGGTAGGGTTAGGTTAGGTTAGGCTTAGAGTTGGGTTAGGTTAGTGTTAGGCTTAGGTTAGGTTAGGGCTTTGTTTAGGTAGGGTTAGTGATAGGGTTAGGTTAGGTGTTAGGTTAGGTGATATCACTTTTCAGTTTTCCTGTTATAATAATTGAACAGGCGACATGAATGTGAATTTGTTTACAAAGTTGTGCTTTGTGTTTGGTTCTTTGATGAAAACTTGTTTCTTTGCCATATATTTCGATTTATCGCTTTCAGTTTTCCCTGTATTCCTAATTGAGTGAGGGACACACATGTTGTTTAGTTTACAAAGTAGTGCCTTATGCTTCTGTTCTTCTGTTGGAAACTTGTTTCTGTGCTGTACAGTGTGATATATCACTTTTCAGTTTTCCTGTTATAATAATTGAATGGGCTGATATGTGAATTAGTTTACAAGGTTGTGCTTTGCATTTCTGTTCTTTCGATGGAAACTTGTTTTGTGCCATAAAAAGTGAGAGATGACACTTTTCAGTTTTCCTTGTATTCCTAATTGAGCGAGCGACACACATGTGATTCCGCTTGAAATTAGTGCTTTGCTTTACTGTTCTTTATTTGGAAACTTGTTCCTGTGCTGTACAGTGCTATATCACTTTTCAGTTTTCCTGTATTCCTAATTGAGCCAGTGACACACATGTGATTTAGTTTACAAAGTAGTGCTTTGCTTTATGTTCTTTTCATGGAAACTTGTTCCTGTTAGAACAAGTTAGGTAAGGTTAGGGTTAGGTAGGGTGAGGGTTAGGTAGGGTTAGGCTATGGTAGGGCTATGGTTATGGTTATGGTTAGGTTAGGTTAAGGTTAGGTTAGTGTAGGGTTAGGTTAGGCCTGGGGGTTAGGCTATGTTAGGCTAGGCTAGGGTCTTAGGGTTAGGTTAGGGGCTAGGTTAGGTTAGGTTAGGTTAGGGTAGGTAGGGGGTAGGCTATTGTTATGGTTAGGTTAGGTTTAGGATAGGGGTTAGGGGTTAGGTTAGGTTAGGCTTAGGTTAGGTTTAGGTTAGGTTAGGGGCTTAGGTTAGGTTTAGGGTTATATAACTTTCAGTTTTCCTGTTATAATAATTGAACAGGCGACACGTATGTGAATTAGTTTAAAAGTTGTGCTTTGCATTTCTGTTCTTTTCTCGATGGAAACTTGTTTCTGTGCCTTACAGTGCAGATACACTTTTCAGTTTTCCTGTATTCCTAATTGAGCGAGCGACACACATGTGATTCCGCTTAAAAGTAGTGCTTTGCTTTTCTGTTCTTTGTCCTAAACTTGTTCCTGTGCTGTACAGTGCGCTATATCACTTTTCAGTTTTCCTGTATTCCTAATTGAGTGAGTGCCACACATGTGATTTAGTTAACAAAGTAGTGCTTTGCTTATGTTCTTTTCTTCGTTGGAAACTTGTTCCTGTTAGAAACAAGTTAGGTGTTAGATAAGGGGTAGGGTTAGAAAGGTTAGGCTATGGTAGGGTTAGGTTAGGTTAGGTTAGGCTTAGGTAGGGTAGGTTAGAGTTAGAGTTAGGGTTAGGGTTAGGTTATATCACTTTTCAGTTTTCCTGTTATAATAATTGAACAGGCGACATGAATGTGAATTAGTTTACAAAGTTTTGCTTTGTGTGACAGTTCTTTGATGAAAACTTATTTCTTTGCTGTACATTTCGATTTATTGCTTTTCAGTTAACCTCTATTCCTAATTGAGTGAGGGACATACATGTGATTAAGTTTACAAAGTAGTGCTTTGCTTTTCTGCCTTCTGTTGAAACTTCTTCTGTGCTGTAAAGTGTGATATATCACTTTTCAGTTTTCCTGTTATAATAATAGAAGGGGCGACACATGAATGTGAATTAGTTTACAAAGTGCTTTGCTTGTTCTTTCCATGGAAACTTGTTTTTGTGCCTTGGATACACTTTTCAGTTTTCCTGTATTCCTAATTGAGCGAGCCACACACATGTGATTCCGCTTAAAAGTAGTGCTTTGCTTTTCTGTTCTTTGTTCAAACTTGTTCCTGTGCTGTACAGTGCGCTATATCACTATTCAGTTTTCCTGTATTTTTAATTGAGCCTGTGGCACACATGTGATTTAGTTTACAAAGTATTGTTTTTATGCTTGTTCTTCTGTTGGAAACTTGATTCTGTGCTGTATAGTGTGATATATCACTTTTCAGTTTTCCTGTTATAATAATTTAACGGGCGACACGTATGTGAATTAGTTTACAAAGTTGTGCTTTGTGTTTCTGTTCTTTCGATGGAACCTTGTTTCTGTGCCGCATAAAAGCAAGATAACACTTTTCAGTTTTCCTGTGTTCCTAATTGATCGAAACACACATGTAATTCCGCTTAAAAGTAGTGCTTTGCTTTTCTGTTCTATCCTTCAAACTTGTTCCTGTGCTGTACAGTGCGCTTTATCACTTTTCAGTTTTCCTGTATTCCTAATTGAGCGAGTGGCACACATGTGATTTAGTTTACAAATGTAGTGCTTTATGCTTGTTCTTTTTCGTTGGCCTGTTAGGAACAAGTTAGGGTAAGGTTAGGTTAGGGTAGGTTAGGTTAGTGGCTTAGAGTTAGGTTAGGTTAGGGTTAGGGTTAGGTTAGGGTTTAGGGTTAGGGCTATATCACTTTTCAGTTTTCCTGTTATAATAAATGAACAGGCGACATGAATGTGAATTAGTTTACAAAGTTGTGCTTTGTGTTTCGGGTCTTTTGTTGAAAACTTGTTTTTTGCTGTACATTTCGATTTATCGCTTTCAGTTTTCTGTATTCCTAATTGAGTAAGGGACACACATGTGATTTAGTTTACAAAGTAGTGCCTTGTGTTTCTGTTCTTCTGTTGGAAACTTGTTTCTGTGCTGTACAGTGCGTTATATCACTTTCAGTTTTTCTGTATTCTTAATTGAGCGTGTGGCACACATGTGATTTAGTGTACAAAGTAATGCTTGCATTTATGTTCTTTCTCGCTGGAAACTTGTTCCTGTTAGGTTAGGTAGGGTTAGGTTAGGTTAGGGTTAGAGATTAGAGTTAGGTTAGAAATAGGATTAGGTTAGGTTAGTTAGGTTAGGGGTTAGGCTAGGTTATGGGCTTAGTGTTAGGTTAGGTTATATCACTTTTCAGTTTTCCTGTTATAATAATTGAACAGGCGGCATGAATGTGAATTAGTTTACAAAGATGTGCTTTGCTTTTCTGTTCTTTGATGGAAACTTTTCCTGTGCTGTACAATTTGATATATCGCTTTCAGTTTTCCTGTATTCCTAATTGAGCGAGCAACACATGTGATTTAGTTTTTCCTCTTATTATAATTGAATGGGCAACACGATGTGAATTTGTTTACAAATTGTGCTTTTTTGTTTCTTCTTTTGATGGAAACTTGTTCCTGTGCTGCAGCAGTTCAATATATCACTTTTCAGTTTTCCTGTTATAATAATTGTCAGGCGACACGCTTGTTCTTTTGATGGAAACTTAAGTTTAATTGAGCAAACACACATGTTTTGCTTTGCTTTTCTATTCATTTTTTCAAACTTGTTCCTGTGCTGTACAGTGCATTATATCACTTTTCAGTTTTCCTGTATTCCTAATTGAGCGAGTGGCACACATGTGATTTAGTTTACAAATGTAGTGCTTTGGCGCTTATGTACTTCATTGGAAACTTGTTTCAAGTTAGGAACATGTTAGGCAAGGTTAGGTTAGGGTTAGGTTAGGCGAAGGGTTAGGTAGGGTTAGGTTAGGGTTAGGTTAGGTCAGGGTTAGGTTAGTGTTAGGTTAGGCTTAGGGTTAGGTTAGGCCAGGCTTAGGCCTGGGGCCTAGGTTAGGTTAGGTTAGGATTAGTTTAGGTTATATCACCTCAGCCTTCCCTGTTATAATATTTGAACAGGGTTAGGTTAGGTAGGTTTAGGTTTAGGTAAGGTTAGGATTATATCACCTCAG
>JAEOAE010003807.1:0-10226 GCA_036365155.1 Meriones psammophilus | reverse complement strand
CGCCCCAGATATTAGAAAGAAGTTAGAGAGGCTTTGAAATTTTGAGGAGAGAGTACAGTGTGTGGATTTGCTGAAGGAGGCAGAGCGAATTCTTTAATAAGAGAGAAACACAGTGAAGAGAGATGAAAGGCTAAGAAAAAGTAGAGGAAAAGAGAGACTATGAGAGAACGTAAGAGAAATAAAGAGTTTAGTAAATTGTTGGCCACTGTAGTGACAGGACAGAGACAGGATAGGGCAAGAAACCAAGAGGGGCCGTGTGTGAGGGCCCATCACTAGACCCAGATCAATGTGCCTTTGTAAAGAGAAGGACACTGCCCGGATTGCCCAAAGAAACCAAAGGGACCAAGAAGATCTAGGCCCCAGGCTACCCTCCTCAATTTAGAGGACTAGGGGGCCAGGGTCAGGAGCCCCTGAACTCCTGGATAACCCTGCTGGTAACGGGGCACCAGCCATCAGGACACCGGAGCTCAACATTCGTCCTCACCACCTCACCGACCTCTAACCAACAAGTCACCTGGGTTCAAGGGAGCCACTGGCGGAGGAGGTACTGGCGGACCACTGAAAGAAAAGTGCAACTCAAGCCACCAGTGCAACCCATTCCTTCCTACATGTACCTGATTGCCCATATCCTCTGTTGGGAGAGAGACCTATTGGACAAAGCTTAGGCACAAATCCACTTTGAAGAAGATAAGGCCTATGTTATTGGGCCTTAGGACAGCCTTTACATGTGTTAACTATAAATCTAGAAGATGAGTACAGACTTCATGAACTTGAAAGGCCTTGGCTGCAAGAAATGCACTAATTGGCTAAAAGAGTTCCTTTAATCTGGCAGAAACAGGAGGAATGGGTCTCGCAACCTTCAGCAGCCGCTCTGATGGTCACTTTTAAAAGCATCAGCAACTCCTGTTTCCATCAAGCAATACCATGTCGCATGAGGCTTACTCAAGGAGTTAGGGCCTCACATAAAGAGGCTTTGTGATCAGGGCATCTTAGTACCTGTCAACTCCCTGAATACACCTTCTCCTCCCGTTAAAAAGCCAGGACGGAAGACTACCGTCTGCAGGACTTGAGAGACAATAAAAGGTGGAGGACATACACCACAGTTCTCAACCCATATACTTGTTAACTGGCTTCCTCCGAGGTATACCTGGTATACGTACTAGACCTTAAGGATGCATTCTGCTTGAGGCTACACCTCAGAGTCAGCCTCCATTTTTGCCTTCTCGAATGGAAGGATCTAGAATTAGGAATATCGGGTCAGCTTACATGGACCAAACCTCCCACAGGGGTTCAAAAACAGCCCCACCTTATTTGATGAGGCTACATCGACCTGGCAGATTTCAGGGTTCATCACCCTGACTTGATTTTGCTCCAATATGTGGATGACCTCCTCCTGGCAGCAGAGAAACTGAGGAAAATCTAAAGAGGGAACAAAGGCTCTTTGAGGATCTTGAAACCTAGATATCAATACAGCTAAAAAGGCCCAAATATGCCAGAGACAGATTACATACTTAGGCTATCAGATCAGAGATGACAGAGATGGCTGGACAGAAACGGAAACAGACAATTTTTGAAAATTCCGTTCCCAAAAACCCAAGGCATTAAGGGAATCTTGGTACTATGGGTTTTGCCGCTTTGATCCTGGTGTGATTTATGTGGAGATGGCTGGCACCGCTTACCCACTTACCAAACAAGGACTCCCTCTTCACTTGGGAGGATGAGCAGAAAGCCCATAGTTACAAAAGAGGCTCTGTTGACCTCCCCGCGCTTAGGGCTGCCGGACTTAAACAAGTCCCTGAGTTGTTTGTGGATGAAAAACAGGGATAGTTAAAGGAGTTCTACTCAAAAAATCCTGGACCATGGAGGCGCCTGTTGCTCTATATCTGTCCAAGAAACTGGACCCAGTGGCCTCAAGATGGCCCCCTTGTTTGAGGATGGTGGCAATTGCCCTCTGATTAAAGCAAGACTGCAAGCTGACTATGGGGCAGCCAATAGCCCATTCTTGGCTCTCATGAAGTAGGAGCCTGATTAAACAACCTCCGGCAGATGGCTTTCCAATGCCCATGTGACCCACTATCAGGCTCTCTACTGCTGGACACTGACTGCTATTTGTCCTACGGTGGTTCTAACCGCAACACTGCTTCTACCAGAGGCCAGAAATCATGACTGTCTTCCAGATCCTCGCAGAGTGGCTACGGCACCTGGCCTGACCTGATCGACCAGCCCCCTCCCTGATGCTGACTTCACCTGGTACACCGACGTGAGCAGTTTTTCGACAACGGAGAACGGAGAGCGGGGCCGAGGTTACTACCAAACTAAGGTAATTTGACTAAGGCCCTACTACCTGGCACCTTCGCACAGCGGGCTGAACTCATCACCCTAACTCAGCCTCTCCGGATGTCAGAAGGTAAGAAGCTCAACGCTTATACCGAGCAGCCGCGTATGCCTTTGCCACTGCTCACATCCATGGGGAGATATATCGGAGAAAGAGGGTTGCTTACCTCGAAGAAAAAACAAATAAAAAATAAAACTGAAATATTGGCCCTACTTGAAGCATTGTTTTTGCCCTCAAAATTGAGCATCATCCATTGCCCGCCACCAAAAGGGAGACAGCCCGAAGTTAGAGGCAACCGCCATGGACGTGAATCGCCCGAAGCGGCGTATGCAAGCTTGTGCTCAGACGCCTCCCAGTTTAGCCATAAAGCCAGCCGAGGCAGAGGCTCCTCCATTCGAAACCCCCTTCACTATAGTGAGGAAGATCAGGACCTCCTAAGAGAAATGGTCACTTACAACCATAAGACTCTGACTTTCAAAGAAAAACCTGTGGCCCCCTACAACAGACTCAGAATCTGATTAAATACTCCACAAACTGACTCATCTTAGTTCCAGAGAAAATGAAACTCTTAGAAAGAGAGGAAAGCCCCACTATTTGCTGGGGAGGTACAAATTCCTACAACAAGTAACTGAAGAACAGGATCAATGCATGGCCAAGTCAACGAAGCCATGAGGGAAAGATAGGCGGTAGCTAGGTCTTATGATACCGTCCCAAGTACCCATTGGGAGATAGACTTCACTGAGGTAAAACCTGGACTCTATGGATACCTTTGTCTTACTGGTATTTGTGGACACTTTCTGGATGGGTAGAAGCCTACCCCACAAACATGAAACTGCCAGAGTCACACCAAAAAGCTTTTGGAAGAAATCTTCCTTAGGTATGGTATGCCACAGGCACTGGCCCGGCTATGCCCTGCTTTGTCTCCCAGGTAAGTCAGTTAGGCCACATTGCTGGGGATTGATTGGAAATTACACTGTGCATACCGCCCCAGAGTTCAGGACAGGTAAGAGTGGCATGAATAGAACTATTAAGGAGACTTAACAAAATTGACGCTGTAACTGGCACTCAGAGACTGGGTGACGCTTCCTTCCTAGGCATTGCATCGGGCCCAAATACCACACGGGCCCCTATGGACCTACTCTTTGAAATCCTATGGTGCCCCGCCAGCTGCCCATTTCTTTTGACTCTGACATAGCCTCTTTTTGCTGATACACCTTTCTCTTCTAAGCTCATTTGCAGGCTCTGCAAATCGCACAACAGGAGGTCTGAGACCATCACGGATGCGCATCGAGAATAATGCTAAATTAACTCATGTACCACACATCAATTCCAGATCAGGGACGGGTCTGGGTACGCACTTACATCAGATCAAGAACTTGGAACCGCGCTGAAGGGACTCCTACACCGCGCTGCTGACAATACCCACAGCCCTAAAGGTAGACGGCACGCTTACCTGGGTCCACGCCCTTACCGCCAAGGCCGCCAACCCCGAACACCAACTCGACACCCCAGATTTAAAGCCAGGATGGAAATCTCACCGCACTCAAAATCCTTTAAAGATAAGATTGACTCGTGGGGAACCTTTAATAAGCTTGTGTCTCACTCTAAGTCTAGAAGTAGCCCATGCTTCCCACATCAGGTTTATAATTATACCTGGGTCATTGAAAACCAGGCTGGGGATATTGTTAACTCAAGTTTCTCTGTTGGGCCCAGCCCCACTGGCCAGATATAGAAGTGGATCTCGTGCCCTTGCCCTTGGAGCAGACACCGCATTGGGCAGTTCCTGATATTTTCTTGCCTCCACCTAGCCGAGCACCTGAACGAATTGCCCCAGGACGGCCACCGATCCAAGTTGTATCAATTCAGCCAGAGGGCCTTTACGGGTCCTCCGCAGTGGGGTATGGGGTATCTATGTCTGTCCTGGCACGATCGAATAGAACTCTCAACCCAAATGTGGGTGGGCAGATCAGTATTTTTGTGCCTCATGGGCGTGAAACTGGGAGACACTTACTGGAAGCCTCCTTTCTTCCTGGGACTATATTACAGTAAAAAGGAAAAGCTGAAACATGTCCCACTTAACACGCCTTCCAACTAACAAAAGGGCTATGTAATCCCCAGGACGCTAAACTAAAGGATGATGATGCAACTCTGCTGATTCAATTTACTCTGCCAAACAACAGATTTGGACTTCACAAGGTTTTAGGATGGGGCCTTAGGTTTATAAAGATCTAAAGATATAGGCCTCACTTTAGAATTAGGCTTAAGAAGACCTACCTAATACTAAATCTGTGGGCCCCAACCCGGTCTTATCAGGATCAGAGGAGGCTCCTCAACCAAGACTTCCACCCTTTGGCCAACAGCCCTGAATACTTCCGCTTTTCCTACTTCAACCGCCACAGGCCCCACTATGGTGCCTCAGAGGCCTGGGTCAGGATAGACTTTGGATCTAATGACAGAGCCTATCAGGTGTTAAATCACTCCGATCCCCACTGACCTAGAAGAATGTTGGTTGTGCCTGGTTTCAACTCTACCCTATTACAAAGGATTGGCTATACAGATAATTTTTCTAACCATACCAGCCCCCCAGTGAGCTGCTATCCTCTGCTCAACATAAAATTGACCCTGTTCGAGGTGTCTGGGCAGGGACTCTGTGTCGAATGATACCTGCTGCTTATCAGCAACTTTGTAATTCCACTTCGCCAGCATTGACGCAGGAAATTATTAATTCGTTGGCCCACAGTATCTTTTTTCGCCTGCAATAACGCCTAACCCCTGCATATATCGGCTCAAGGCTGGAATAATAATACTGGTTCGACTTTGTGTTCTCATTGAATTATGGCCTAAAAATAGTATTACTGCGGAACCTGCGACCTGGTGTCTCCAGCAGGACACTCTGAGGAAGAATTGCACCATAGGGGAACCCCTGTCTGACTTTGGCAATAATGTTAGGAGGACTAACAGTCGGAGGCATTGCCAGCCGGAATTGGGACTGGGGCCACCGCTAACAGAAAGCAACCAGTCAATTCCAACAACTACAACAGGCTATGCATACCGACTTGCAGGCATTGAAGAATCAGTAAGTACGAGAGAAATCCTTAACCTTCTCTGTCAGAAGTGGTCTTACAGAACCGGCGGGACTAGACATCCTCTTCCTACAAGAAGGGGGATTATGTGCAGCCTTAAAAGAAGAATGTTGCTTTTATGCCCCACCATACTGGCTTAGTTAGAGATAACATGGCCAAGCTTTAGGGAAAGACTTCTAGCCAGAGAGAAAAACTCTTGAAGGAGTGGACAAAACTGGCACGAGAGTTGGTTCACAGCCCCTGGCTCACTACACCGCTTTCCTCCTCATGAGCCCCCCAATCGTAATCCTCTCTTGGATCACATTCGGGCCTTGTATCCTGAATCGCTGGATCCAGTTCATGAAAGACCGCCTCTCTGTCATACAAGCTGGTATTAACTCCAGCAGTACTATCAGCTCAAAACAGCAGGGGACAGAAATTGACTCTCCCTACGCCCTAGAATGGAAGACTCATTCTAAGTTAGAAGAGAAATGGGAATGAAAGACCCCGCCACCTAAGTTGAACATAGCTAATGCCATTTTGTATATCACCGTTTTGAGAAACTCTGAAGGCTAGGTGGGGAACTGAAAATTACTGAGAAACTTAGCTGTGCTGGCTGTGCCGCCCCTTTGGGATATCTGCGGTCATTGCCCCAGCAGCTGAGCTAAAACACAATCCCAGCCACCACCCTCATGGGATATCTGTGGACTGTTCCAGCTGAGATAGGAGTCCTGAGAAAAACAACAGGTGGCGGCCACGGTTAGGGTCATCATGACTGCTTTCAACCTCACCCAGTTCCTGGTGCATCCTGGTGTCCCCACAAACTCTGACTCAAATTGTGCTTCATTAATAAAGAATGTACCAATCAGCTCCCTTGTAACTATGCTTTCTCGCTTGTATCAGCTTCTGCTTCTGAAACCCTATAAAACCCCAGCTTTCACACACCAGAGGGCTGCCACAAGTCCCCGCGAGAGACTTTGTCACCAGGTACCTGTGTACTGAATAAAGCCTTCTTGTTGTTTGCACTATACAACTGGTCTCTGCATCCTGGGAGGGTCTCCTGATGGAAGATACCTCGGGTCTTTCAACTCTAATGCCCAATGCCTAGAACATAACTTGCAAACTCTTTCTGTGTGGGCCCTGACTAGTCACTGTGAAGTAAAAGAGATCAGTGAATGAGTGTCCACTGACCTCCTGGTTTTATTTTATTTGTTTGTTTGTTGCAGTGTGGGCACGCAAATAAAGAGGGACCTGTGTAAGAATTGAGTCACTGACGCATTTTTGAAGCTGGTGTTGTCACAACACAGAAAGGAGGGGAGGAGGGAAGATGGCAATGAGTCAGGTAATCAATTTTAGATGGTCAGTAAAAGTGAAAAAATGTACACTTAGGCTGGGAGTCACACACAAAGGGGAATCAAGAATACGATTAGCTGTTTAAACTGTTTCTGGAAAGCAATTACAGTTACACCTGCTCAAACACACAGAAGATCTTGACAAAGTGGTGTGGTAGTACTAACAGGAATGCTTTCTCCCCATTTGGAAATGCACAACCTGAGAGAAAAGGTGTAATACTTTTGTGTGCTCTAATACATATTTGAATTCCTGAAGAATATTGACCATAAAGCCATTTTCAACTTTTAAAAATAACTTTTGAGATTATAAAGAAATCATATCAACCTTCTTATTTCACTCTACTATTAGGTCTCCAAATGCTGGGATGAATCATTAAAGTGGCTACTAAACAATCAAAGAAGACGGGCTGCTGTGGTTCTCCCAGCATCCTCAGTCCTTACTTGTTACAAGGTATAGGTCAAACATTTTGTGATCTCTAGCCCAGGAGTTGAGCTGTCCTCCCTCCCAGCTGTCCTTCCTTATGTGTTCCAACTGATTTTGCTAATTGGTTCTTTCATTTATCATTTATCCTCCTGGCCCTTTGTTCTGCCTCCACTTCCTTCTCCTCTCGCCTCATAGCTCAGGTCATGTCAACTCTAGACTGTCCCAGATTTCCCTGTGTCTGACTTTATGTTCTCTCAGAATCTATAATAAACTTTCTACTCCAATATTCCTAGGTACAGCCATATCCTTTTGTTTTATATCTCATTTTTGCTGAGCTCCCATTAACTACTCCTTTCTTTCAAATTATGGATATTTGTTTCTTTAATGGTTGTTACTCTTTGGCTTTGACTAGTTTCTATGAAGGACTTCTAACTATGAGGTAGAGGTGACTGCACTGGACACTGAGTGTGTAATGGAATGCAACATAAATGGCTTGTATCTGGGAAGATGAGCAGTTGCCCTGGTACACTGAAAGATTGTATTTTAAAACATTTCAGATGAAGATGTTGCAGGATATTTGATCCCAGTGTGGATCCCTGAGATTGTGAACTGTAAAACCTGTGTGCTTTTGTTTGGTGTGGTGAGCCCTAACACAAATCTTAATTCCAAGAATTTACAATTTATTGTAAAATAGGTGATTACGGGTATGGTCTCACAGCCCTAGAACATGCCTTTAATTCAAAGCTTCTGTGCACAGGATTTAATAATGTTAATTCTAGGTCAAGAGGCAAACCAAGAAACCAGCTGACAGGTATTAAAGAGAAAGGAACTTTCAGCTGAAATGTATTTATGACAGAGGGTAAAAGGAAGGGAGTTTTATTGTAGGATTTTGGCTTTTTGAGTCAGCTATAAGCCTTTGGCCTTGGGTCTCCTTTAGCCTATCCCCTGAGCTGTCATCTGAGCTGGTGAGCTTGGGGCTTTTTCCTCTTAGAGGGAGGAGTACAATGGCTGATAAAATGTCATTTCTCTGCACTAGCATGTTTTAAAAATCGAATAATTGGGATTATTATTTTATAACAACACTAGGTTTCTCTGTGTGCCCCTGGGATTAGGACAAAGCTAGAATGCCTCTGCTATCTGCATCATTTGATTTTTGATCCACTGGTAGAGATCTACTACTGTCCTGAGACTCAGCCTCTATTGTTCAAGATAATGATGTACTTCGGGCAGGCCTAATAATCAGGAGCAACAGTGGAGAGATAGTTTATGGGTTTGTTCTGGGATTTTCTCTGATGTAGCTCTAAAGAGCTGTGAGTGAGACCAGACCATGTCATGCTGAGTGTTGGGCCATTGTCCCCAGGCCAGGAATAGTAGGTTGTTGAGCGTTATCACAGCCTGTTTTGCTGGAATGAGATGGGACCAGGTTCAGACTCTGGTTCAGCTGTGTCTGCCATCTCTATGTGGTGATATCTGCAGAGACCCTCCTTGGCCTCAAACCCTTCTTGATTGTCCAGAGAAGTGAGGACTTTGTGTCAGGCAGTAGAGTAGTGGTGCTTATAATATCTTTTCATGTAAACTTGGCTATAATTTAGGCTTATGTTTTTGGCTTTTTTCTCACCTCATTTTTTCACAAACACTGTACACATTCTTGATTATTGAACTTTGTGTTAAGTACAGAAGTCACAATCTACGCCAAAAGACTATGATCTCATGACAATAGAATCATCCCTTATTTTTCTGTTTTCCTGTTTCTACCAGGTGGCCTTTCTTGATATGAGATAGAGATTTTGATTGTTCCTTACAATCCCATAAAGGCAATTTGTACTCCTGTTATGTCTGTAGAAGGCAGAAGAGACAACATGAAGGTGAGTGATACCATTTTGGCCAGTTTATTCCCTTTCTCTTTTGACATTTTCTTTGGTGATCTGTCATTTTTTTCAGAAGTTTCTCATGTCCAGTGGTCTCCATATTCTTTAGTTGGATGATTTTATTCTCCTGAAAAGATTAAATCAAAACCCTGACCCATCCCTAATTCAGAGGTGAGGTTGTACCTTAGGCATATATTATATCTTTTATAGAGCAAAATGGTTTTTGGAAATAGAAAAAGTATAATATATTAATTATGTTTTAAAAATCTTCAAAGTTTACAAATATACCTTAAAGTGTATTTATTGCTAGGATAATAAAAGGCATTCAATTTGATTTTCAGCCTGCCTTTTAAAAGCAGCTTAAATAAAATCACTGTAAATTCTATGTGCCTGCTCCCCAAGCCCCAGGCCATATGTAAAAGGTATGTACCTCCCAAATGCTGGGATTAAGGCTATGAACCACCAACACCCTGTCATTGTAACTCCTGAATTTAGAAACTACTAATTAATAGAGAACTGCTTGTCTCTGCTGGGGATTAAATGCATGGTCTATCACCATGCTGCTCAACATGTTATATTCTACTCCAAATTATCCTAACTCAAACAAGTTTATACCTTCTAATCTCTACTTTCAAACATTTTAAAACTCTACCTGTTTTATGAAACAACAAAAGTATCCTTTTATTTAAGAAAAAAAACTTTAGTCTTTATTAAGTTAGTTTGGACTGAATGACTACACTGTCTGATGAACTGTTACTCCTGCTTAGTCAGGAGATTCTACTATTCAAATCTAATCATTATCAATTTTGATAGATTCACCATTTTTTTCCTGTGGAAACATTCGGTTTTACCAGTGAAGACACCGCCAATAGTTTTTCAGTGTCTACTCCTTTGGTTATGCTACTTTCTTGTTCTAGAGTATTTATGTACTATGTTAAGTTTCTAGTAAGAGATCACTTGATTTTTTTAATTTTTCTAATGGAAAATAGTGCTATGGCCTGTCTGGGTCAACACTTCCATTGTGTACTGTGAGTTTGATATGTTGTGTATTCATTTCATTGACTTCTAGAAAAATATCAGTCTTGATCCATTTTTTTTATTCAGTAGAGAGTTGTTCAATTCCCATGAGTTTGCAAGCTTACCGTTTTTATTATATTCATGATGTGCTGCCTTTAAACCCTAGTG
>JAEOAE010000196.1:0-10599 GCA_036365155.1 Meriones psammophilus | reverse complement strand
GGAACAAGTTAGAGTTAGGATTAGGTTAGGTTAGGCTAGGGGTAGTGTTAGGCTTTAGGTTAGGTTAGGCTCTGGGTTAGGGGTTAGGTTCACATTTGGTTATATCACATATAATAATTGAACAGGCTTCGTATGAATTAGTTTACAAAGTTTTGCTTATGCTTTCTGTTCTTTCATTAGAAAACTTGTTTGTGTTAACATATCACATTTCAGTTTTCCTGTTATAATAATTGAAGGCTTACACGCCTGTGAGTTAGTTTACAAAGTTTTGCTTTTATGCTTTTGTTCTTTATTCAAACTTGTTTCTGTGCCATACAGTGCGATATATCACTTTCAGTTTTCCTGTATTCGTAAATTGAGCGAGCGACACACATGTGATTCCGCTCACAAATTAGTGCTTTTTTCTCTGTTCTTCATTGGAAACTTGTTCCTGTGATGTACAGTGCGATATATCACTTTGCAGTTTTCCTGTTATAATAATTGAATGGGCTTACACGATGTGAATTAGTTTACAAAGTTGTGCTTTATGCTTTCTGTTCTTTCTGTCGGAAAATTGTTTTGTGCTGTACAGTTCGAGATATCACTTTTCAGTTTTCCTGTTATAATAATTGAACGGGTGACACACATTTGATTTAGTTTACAAAGTTTTGCTTTGTCGCTTCTGTTCTTTCATTCAAACTTGTTTCTGTGCTGTACAGTGAGATATATCACTTTTCAGTTTTCCTGTATTCCTAATTGAGCCAGCCACACACGCTTGATTTAGTTTACAAAGTTGTACTTTGCCTTTATGTGCTTTCCTTGTAAACCTGTTTAGGGAAACAAGTTAGGTTTAGGTTTAGGTTAGGGTTAGGTTAGGGCGCACTAGGCTAGGTTAGGTTAAGGTAGGGTTAGGGCAGGGTTACGGGTTGTGTTAGGTTAGGTTAGGCAGGGGGTTAGGGCTAGGTTAGGTTAGGCTAGGGTTATATCACATTTCAGTTTTCCTCTTATAATAACCGAACAGGCGACACGTTATGAGAAATAGTTTACAAAGTAGTTCTTGCATTTCTGTTCTTTGATGAAAACTTGTTTCTTTGCCTTACAGTGCGATATATCACTTTCCGGTTTTCCTGTATTCAAATTGAGCGAGCCGACACACATGTGATTCCGCTCACAAATTAGTGCTTTTGCCTCTGTTCTTCATTGGAAACTTGTTCCTGTGCTGTACAGTGTTATATATATCACTCTTCAGTTTTCCTGTTATAATAAAATGAACGGGCTTACACGTTATGTGAATTAGTTTACAAAGTTGTGTTTATGCTTGTGTCTTTCTGCTCAAAACTTGTTTCTGTGCTGTACAGTGCGATATATCACTTTTCAGTTTTCCTGTTATAATAATTGAACGGGCTTATTAATGTATGTGAATTACTTTACAAAGTTGTGCTTTGTGTTTCTGTTCTTTCGCTCAAACTTGTTTCTGTGCTGTATAGTGCGATATATCACTTTTCAGTTTTCCTGTTATAATAATTGAATGGGCTTAACATATGTGAATTAGTTTACAAAAGTCGCGCTTTTATGCTTGTTCTTTCGATGGCTGACCTCTCGACCAAAACTGTAAACCCTAGTGCGCATGTGAGTTTCAGAAGCATGCTAAGGATTGGCGTGTAGCATGCTAAGGATTGCGAAAGCATGCTGGGTTAGGTGAGCAGCCATCAGGGTATTGACATGTCACAAGTGTGCCAAACACGCTTGGGCCCAGAGTCATCAGGCGGGTAAAACTGAACGGTCAGTCAGGGTATTCACAGGTCACCAGGTGCAACCCGGGAGTATATAAACAGCGCCACATCGGGGCCCTCTCCCTCTTCTCCTCCCTCTCCTCCCCCCCGCTTCCCTGCCCGGGCTTTGCTCTGGGGGACGCCACCTGCGCTGGCTTTAGGTGGCCGGGGCTGCTCTCCTCTTCTCTCCGCTCCCATCGTATATCACTACTAAAGATTTTGTTGTGGAAGGATTCCTGTGGTCGCAGGCGCTCCTGCCGGTGAGATGACCACGCCGGCCCCAACAAGGTTTAAGGTTATGTTTCAGGTTAGGGGTTAGGGCAAAGGGTTACAGTTAGGGTAGGAGTTAAGTTTATGTTTAGTGGTTAGGCCAGGCTAGGGTTATGTTTAGGCCAGGCCAAGTCCATGGCCAGGTTTAGGCCAAAGACTTGCCAGGCCCAGGGCCCCTAGTGTTAGGATTAGGATTAGGCCTAGGTGCCAGGCCAATGCCAAGATTAGGCCGTGAACAGGCCTAGTGCCAGGGCATGGCTAGGCTTAGGCCTTAGGCTAAGGCCAGGCCAGGATTTGTGGGCCAGGCCAGGCCAGATTCCAGGGTGCAAAGCCTAGGCCTGGGGCAGGGGCAGGCCAGACTTAGGGGGTTAGCACAGGGCTACAGGACAGGCTTAAGTTTAGTGCTATGCTCGATGGTTAGTGGCCCAGGCCCAAGGCCAGGCCCAGACAGTAGGGCTAGGGCTAATGCTAGGCCTAGGAACAGGCCTTATGTCATTTAGGCCAGGCTAGGTCACAACCAGAGTTAGACTTGTTTTTGGCTTAGGTCAAATAAGGCCAGAGCCAAGGTTTCCCAGGACTAGGCCAGGCAGGGCCAGGCCAGGCCAGGCAGGGCTAGGCCAGGGCTGTGCCAGGCCAGGCCAGCCCTTGACTAGGCCTGTGCCAGTGTCCAAGCCTGGGCTAGGTTTAGGCCAGGCTTGTTCCAGGCCAGGCCTGGCCTACAGTCAGTCCTAGGCCTGTGCCAAGGCCAGGCCAGGCCAGGCTCTGCTAGTGCCAGGCCAGGGGCCTGTGCCAGGTCCAGGCCAGACTATGCCTGTCCACAGTTAGGCTGTGCCAGGCTAAAGGCTTACTTTTAGGTTTATAGTTAGTGTTAGGATATGGTTTTGCTAGGCTAGAGTTAAGGTTAGGTTTAGGTTGTGCTGTCACCGGCCAGCAGTGACACCTGAATACCATCTGAGAGAGGGCTGGGAGAGAGAGAGACAGAGCTATTAAAGAGAATGACACCAAGTCTACATGCTTATCCAGGTGTCGATTTAATGAAAGTCAGGTTAACACTTAAGTAGGCAAAAAAGTACAAGCAGTTCCTCACGAGGAGCTTTACTTGGTCAAAATAGGTGAGCTGACTCAAGGTTACACAGAGCCTGCTGTCTGGTTACTATGGTTGCACAGAGTTTCAGGGTAAGAGCAGTTCACTATAGGAACACCAAGGTCAGTTTATGAGAAACTGGACTTTGGAAAATAGCCAAACCAAGAGGCTGAATTCCACTGTTCAGATGCCATTAACTCCAAATTTGCCATTAACTCTAAAAAAGCTGCCACATTGTGCTAGGGTTAGGATTAGGCTATTTCTGGGTTTAGGGGCTGTTTTAGTGTTAGGATAGGCTTATGGTTATAACAGTGTTAGTTTTAGAGTCCCGGAAGGCTTTGGGTTAGTGGTAGGTTTTGGCTACGATTAGGTGAGAGTTATAGTTAGGACTGTGCTAGGTTAGAGTTAGGGTTAAGTTTTGGTTTGTACTAGGCTTAGAGTTAGGTTAGGGATGTACTAGGTTATGGTTAGGTGAAGGCTGTGCCAGAGTTAAGGCAAGGTTAGGCTAGAGTTAGGGCTAGGTCAGGCTTAGGTTAGGATAGGGCTGAGCCAAGGCTAGGCCTGGGATAGAGTTATGGTTATGATTATGGTTAGTGGTCGCTTATAGGTTTAGGTTAATGTTAGGTAGGGGGCAGGATTAGGTTAGAAAGGCTAGGGCCTGGGGGCAGAGCTTAGAATCACAGCCAGCTAGGGGGTATAGGCCAGGGTTAGGCAAGGTGAAGGGCCAGGCTCTAGGATTAGAGGTTAGGTTGAAGGCTAGGATTAGGTTAGCTTAGGCCTAGGTTAGGTTAGGCTTTAGGGCTGACTGTTAGATCTAGGCCAGGGGTTAGGGCAGTTAGGCCAGAGCAAAGCTTAGGCCAGGCTAGCGCCAGGGCCAGTGCTAAGCCTGGATTAGGCCAAGGCTAGGGCTCTAAGCAAGGGCTAGCTTAGTGCCAGGGGACTGAGGTGCCAGAGCTAAGGTTAGGTTAGAGGCCAGGCCAGGTTACTGCTAGAGCGAGGCCAGGGCCGAGCCAACGCTAGGGCTAGGCCAGGGCCAGGGGCCAAGGGTTAAGGTCAGGCTAGCAGCTGGGCTAGGCTTAGGTTGGGATGGCCAAATTAGTGCTTTTTTTTTTTTAGGGCAAAAGCTAGTATTAGGCCATAGGGTTAGGTATAGAGCTTTGGCTAGGCTAGGTGGGCTAACAGTTAGAGTTAGGTCCGGCCTAGGGGTAAGTGTTAGGCTAGGCTAGGCCTAGGCAAACACAACGGGCCAGGCTTTGGGATCAGAGGTTGCTGTTAGGCTATGTTAGGATTAGGGCCTGAGGTCAGAACAGGGCCATGGCTTTGGTCAGACTAGGGGCTGTTCTTTAGTTATGCTGTTTAGGTTAGGCCTGGGTTAGGAGACAGCCTTAGGCCAGTGTTAGGTTAGGCTAAGGATTAGTGGTAAGAGGCCAAACAGAAGCAGGGGTTTAGGCCGCTTAGTGTTAACGGGCAGAGCTAGGCTAGTGCCAGTCACGGCTCACTTTATGTTGGGGTAGAGGCCAGAGGTGGAACGGCCAGGGTAGGCTAGGATTAGGGCCAGGGTGTTAGGTTAGGTTAGGGCGATGGTTAGGACAGGTTAGGCAAAGATTAGGGATAGGGCTTTCAGTTTAGGCCAGTTTAGGTTAGGCTAGGCCAGGCCCCAGGCCAGGGGCCAGGCCTAGGCCAGGGACTAGTGCCAGGCCCAGGCCAGGACAGGGCCGGGTCAGACTTCACGGTTAGAGCCAGGCTTGAACCAGGCTAGGCCTGGCTCCAGGCCACAACAGGTCCGGCCAGGGCCTAGGCTCAGATAGGCTGAAACTATGGTTGGGCGGCCATAGCTGCGGCTAGGATAGCTGTCAGGCCACGCTTTAGGTTAGTGCTAAAGGCAGACAGGACTAGGTTACGGCAGGCTAGGGCTTTTGCTGGGCCTTTCGGCCAGTTTAGGCAAGGGCTAGAGCAGGCTAGGCCAGGCCAGAGCCATGGCTGGCCTAGGCCAGACAGTTACAAGCCAGGCTAGGCTAGTGCTAGGCTAGGCCAGGCTAGGCTAGGCCAGCATCTGGCCTCATTGACAGGCTAGCTAGGGCAGGCCTAGGCCAAACGCCATGCCTGTAGGCCAGGTAAGACCTGCCAGGGGTCAGTGCCAGGACTAGGCCAAGGGCAGGGCTAGGGTTAGGCCAAGGCTGTGTTAGTGTGAGTGGCAATGTTAGGCCTATGCAGGGTTGTTAGGATCCAGTTTAGGTTAGGGCTAGTGCCACGGCTAGGGGGCTAGGGCCTAGAGACAGGTTAAGGTTAGAGTTAGGTTAGAGCAGGGCTAGGCCAGCTTAGCGGCCAGGCCTGTGGGATTAGGCTAGGCTCAGGCCTAGGCCAGGGCCAGGCCAGGCCAGGCCAGGCTGGGCCAGGCATAGGCCAGGCCAATGCTGGCGGTCACAGCTAGCCAAGATTAGTGCTAAGGATCAGGACAGGGCTAGGCTCTTAGGCCAGGATAGGGCTAGGCTATGTTAGGCCAGAGACAGACTGATTTAGGTTAGGCTAGGCTTATGGCCTGGGCTAGGCAGAGTCCCGGTGAGGCTTTAGGCCAGGAGTTAGGGCTAGGCTTAGGCCAGGGATTAGTGATAGCCTTAGGTTAGGCTTAGGTTAGGCCAGGCTAGGGCTAGGATTAGTGCTAGTGTTAGGGTTAGCCAGCTAGGTCAGGCCAGGCCAGACTTCAGGTTAGGCCAGGGCCTGGGCCTGGCCTTAGGTCCGGTCAGGGCTAGGTCGGGCCTGGCAGGTCCAGACTTTCAGGCCTAGGAGCCAGTGCCTGAGCTGGGCGCCAGGCCTGTCACGGATCAGACTGTTAGCCCAGGCTAGGCCAGGCTGGCTAGGGCAAGTGCTGTGGTTACACAGGCTAGGGCTAGTGCTAGCCGCCAGGCCTAGGGCCAGGCAAAGAGGTTAGGCTAGGCTTTGACCCTTAGCTCCAGCCGCAGGGTTAGTGCTTAGTGTTATGCGCCAGGCCTTGTGGCAGTGCTAAGGCTCACGGGCAGAGCATGGTTAGGGGCCAGGATTACAAGCCAATGTTAGGCTCAGGTTAGTGCCAGGTTAGGCCTAGAGGGCTATGGGCCACAGCCATGGGGCCAGCATTGCTGCCAGGACAGAGCTAGCGCTGGCTGGTTAGGACAGGTTAGGCCTAGGCTCAGGCTGGGACACGTTTAGGCTAGGCTCTTGGCCAGGCCAGGCTAGGGTTAGGGCCTGCCAGGCTAGGCCAGGCCAGGGGCCAGGCCATGGGATTGTGCCAGAGCCAGGTCACGGCCAGGTCAGATTAGAGCCAGGCCTGGGGGCCTAGGCCAGGCTAGGCCTGGGCAGGATTAGGGCCAGGTTACAAATCATCACCAGAGGCCAGGCCAAGGCCTGAGCCAGGCCAGGGCCAGGCCAGGCCTAGGTTAGGGCCAGTGCTAGCATTAGGTTAGGCCAGGCCTGGTTTAAGGTCAGGCCAGGATTAGTGAGGGTTAGGCTGGGCCAGGATTAGCGGGTTAGCCAGAGGCCAGGCCAGGCCAGCCGCTAGGCCAGGTTAGGGCTGTGAGAGCCCAGGCCTAGGGCAGCCAGGCTATGGGCCAGGGCCAGTGCTAGTGCTAGCTTAGGTTAGGCCAGGGCAATAGGCCAGTGCCAGGCCATGCTGTTAGGCCAGGGCTTCCAGGCCTTGCCAGAGGCCATGGTTATGGCTAGGTTTAGGGTTAGGCCAGGCCAGCAGCCAGGGCAGGAGCTTTTACTGCCAGGGCTTAGCGCTTAGTGTTAGGGTTAGCCGCCAGGCTATAAAATTTAGGCCAGGCCAGGCCAGGCCTTTGCTATTAGGCTAGGCCAGGCCAGGCTTAGGTCAGGCTAGGCCAGGCTAGCAGCAATGACAAGGGCCAGCCAGGTTAGAGGCCAGGCCAGGCCAAAGATCAGTGTTAGGAGAGTGTTAGGCTAGGTTAGTGGCCAGGCCTAGGCCTGGGTGTTATGGCTTAGGGCCATGGCTTCATTGTCAGGCTCTAGCTTTAGGTTATAGGTTAGGCCAAGATTAGGGGATTAGTGTTAGGCTTAGGCAAGGGATTAGTGGTTAGCATTAGGCCTTAGCTTAGGCTTCAGGCTTAATGTTAGGCTTAGGTTAGGCCTAGAGCCCTGGGGTTAGGCTAGGGTTAGGCCAGGCAAGGCCAGGATTATTGTTAGGCTTAGAGTTAGGGGGTTATCGCTTGAGCAGATTAGGCTTAGGCCAGGCCAGGTCCAGGCTACGGCTGCTGGCCTGGGGCTAGGCCAGGCAGGCTACGCTGCCAGGCCTAGGCAGCTGCCAGGCAGGGCCTAGGCCAGGCCAGTGCTCATGGTCAGGGCTATGCCTTAGGCCAGGCCTAGGCCAGGCCAGGCCAGGTGCAAGATTAGGCCTTAGGCCCAGGCCAAGAGCCAAAGGACAGGGGCAGGGCTAGCAACAGCCATGATTAGGCTGGGGCGCTAGCCTTAGGTTAGGCCAGGCCAGGCCTTGGGGCCAGGGCCAGCCTGGGTCCGCCATGGCTAGGCCGGGTTAGGCCTAGTGCCAGGCCACGCCAGGCATATTAGGCCAGTGCTAGGGTTGCTGCCACGTTTAGGCCATGTTTAGGATCAGGACAGACGAGGGCCAGTGCCAGTGTTAGGCCAGGCCTTAGGCCCAGTGCCAAGGCCAGGCAGGCCTAGGCCAGGCCAGTGCTAGGCCTAGGCCAGGCCACAGCCTAGGCCAGGCCAGTGCTAGGCCAGGCCATGACTAGGGCCAGAGCCAAGGCCAGGGCAGGAGCAGGGCCAGGCAAAATTGATCTGGCCAAGGCCTATGGCCAGGCAATGCCTAGGCAGGACAGGTGAGGGCCAGCATTAGGCTAGGCTTTATGGCCAGTGCTGCCAGGCCACAGTTAGGCTGGCGGCCATGGCTAGGCCAGGCTAGGCCTAGGCCAGAGCTATGGCCAGGGCCAGGCCTGTGCTTAGGGCCAGGCCTAGGCCAGGGCCAGGCCTGGGGGTCATTAGGCCAGGCCAGGACTAGGCCATGGCTAGCTGTCAGGCTGCTTTAGGCTAGGGGCCAGCAGGTCACCTGCCAGGCAAAAAATGTAGGCCAGGAGAGTGCCAGGCTAGGGGCCAGGCCAGGACAGATCAGGCCACTGTTAGGCCAGGCAAGGATCAGGCTGGTGTTAGGCCAGGCCAGGGGCCTAGGGGCCAGGCCTAGAGCTGTCAGGGCCTAGGCCAGCGCCAGGCCAGGCCTAGGCCAGGCCAGGCTTCAGGATCAGGACTAAGGGCACCGCCAGATTAGAGCCAGGCTCACAGCCAGGCTAGCGCTAAGCAGGACCAGGCCTAGGGCCAGGCCAGCGGCTGCAGGCCTAGGGATTAGTGCTAGGGCCAGGCCTAGGCCTCAGGCCTAGGCCTCAGGATTAGGACTACGTCACTGTTAGGACTAGAGCCAGGCTGCACAGCCAGGCTAGCGTTAGGCAGGGATTAGGCCAGGCCAGGCCAGGCAAGGGCCCTAGGCCAGAGCTAGGGCCAGGCCAGGCTTTAGGGCTGGCATGGCAGGACAGGCCAGGACAGGTCCAGGCCATGTTTCGGCGGTTGTCAGGTCCGCGTTAGATTTAGGCTAGGGGTTAGGAGTTATGATTAGGTTAGGACAGGGGTTAGGCCAGGCTCTAGGTTAGGCCAGGAGATCCTGTTATATTTAGGGCTTCAGGTTAGCCGCCCGCCATTGTTTAGGCCTGTGTGTCATGCTAGGCTAGTTTAGTGGTGTGGGCTAGGCTTAGGGCCAGGCTTAGGATCAGGGCAAGGGTTGTGGCTAGGCCTCTGGTTAGCCAGGGTCAGGCCAGGCTTCTATTTAGGTCAGGCCAGGCAGAGCCAGGCAGGCTGGGCCAAGGTTGTGGGCAAGAGCTAGGCCAGGATTAGCTTAGGCCACGGGCCTGCCAGGCCATGCCCAGAGGGCTAGTGCTAGGCCTAGGCCAGGCCAGGCCAGGCCATGGCTAGGCTAGTGTTGTGGCCAGATTTGGGGTCCAGCCTACAGGCTAGCGCCTAGGCCAGCCTTAGAGCCAGTGCTGTGATCAGGCCAGGCCTAGGCCAGGATTAGGCTAGGCCAGTGCTTACTGGCCAACGCTATTTTAGGCTATGTTAGGTTGGGCCAGGTCCTACTGTTAGGCTGGGGCCAGGGCTAGGCTAGTGCTGGGGTTAGGCCTAGGCCATGTCAGGCCAGAAAGGCCGAGGTCAGGCTGGTGCTAGGCCAGGTTAGGCCAGGCCCAGGGACAGGCCTTTGCGGCCAGGCCAGGGCCTAAGCCAGGCCAGGGCCTTGCTTGATTTAGGCCAGGACACAGCCACTGTTAGCCCAGGCCAGTGCGCGACTAGTGTTAGGCAAGGATTAGGCTAGTTTAGAGCCAAGACTAGGTTTAGGATACAGGCTCTTAGGCCAGGCTTAGGCTAGGTTATGGGTCCGCTGCCAGTGTTAGGCTATGGATCAACGCTAGCCTTAGGCCAGGGCCAGCGCTATGCGCTTAGCATTAGGCCAGGCTGGGTTCATGGTCAAAGCTCAGGCTCAGGCCAGCTGCCAGGCCGTTAGGCCAGGTCAGCACCTACTAGCCTTAGGCCAAGGCTAGGCCAGGCCTTGCCAGGCCAGAATGGGGTCCGGCCATGGTCCGGGGCATGGCTAGGCTCTAGTGCCAGGCCAGCCAGTGCCAGGCCTTCCATGCCAGTGCGCCAGGCCATGATCAGGCCAGGCTAGGGTTAGGGCAGGTTAGGCTAGCGCCACGCTAGGCTAGGGCAGAGGGCCAGGCTGCCAGCAGGCCAGGTGCCAGGCTAGGGGCCGATTAGGTTAGGCCTAGGCCAGGGGCCTAGGCCAGCTGGCCTGTGCTGTGCCAGGCCAATGCCAGAGCCAGGCCAGGGCCAGGCCAGGCTAGTGCCAGGCCATGTCTTAGGCCGGGCGGCCAAGGCCAGTGCCTGCTGCAAGGGCCAAGGCCCAGGGGCGGCAGGACATAAAGCCAGGTTGTGCAACAGCCATGACTAGGCTAGCTAGCTAGGGCCAGGAAGGCCAGGCCAGTGCTAGCTGGGGTTATGGCGGCTGGTCAGGTTTAGGCCAGGTTGTGGCTAGGGCCAGGCCAGGCCAGGCCAAGGCCAGGCTCAGTGTTAGGCCGCCAGGCCAGGCCAGCCAGGCCAGGCCAGGGCCAGGCCTAGGTCAGGGCCAGGCCAGGCAGGGGCAGGCCTAGATCAGGCCAGGCCAGTGCCAGACTAGGCCAGGCTCACTTGCCAGGGCCAGAGGGCCAGGCTAGGGCCTAGTGCTAGGCTAGAGGGCCAGGGCCAGGGAGAGTGTTGTGCCAGGCCTGGGGGCCAGGTTTAGGGCCAGGCCAGGGTTAGGCATAGGCTAGGGCCTGGGCAATGTGGGCCTAGAGTGGTCAGTGGCCAGGACTAAGGCCAGTTAGGCTAGTGTTAGTGCAGGCCAGCTAGGACAGGATTAGGCCACCTAGGCCATGCTCTTATGCCCAGGATTAAGGCCAAGTTTTTGATAGG
>JAEOAE010002616.1:0-13699 GCA_036365155.1 Meriones psammophilus | reverse complement strand
TAAGGGGCTGGCTGCTGTCCAGCAGCGGAGAACGGGGGCTCCAAGGGGGTCAGACAGACCTCAGGGCAGGCCGCCCCACAGAGGATCTACACCTATCGATCCGAAGAGCAGAAGCCACGGACAATCCTTCTCACACCAAGCCAGCCCTGCTCTACTCTCTAGAGAAACACAGACACACACACTTCATTTCGAATGCACATATTTCATGCAGGGGCCCTGCTGTTGCCTCCCTGAAAAGAAGGGCCAGGAGAGGCTCTGTAAACCCAGCACTCAGGCTTGGAAATGGGAGGCACCGCTTCGCTTCCCGGCCCTGCTAAACCCAGTGACGCCCCTTTTACCGCCTCTCACAGAACCCCAAAGGGCTGCTAGACCTGTTGCTCCAAAGCCACCTCTCAGCCTCTTCCAGCAGCTGAAGAGATGGCCTAAGGCCGAGGCATCTGCGGGGGTTTGCCCCAGATCTTGCTGGGCACAGCATCCTGAAACCCCTAGGCCGCCCTGGGACTCTCCGCTCCAGCTGGGAGGTCTGCCCTATGGGCCTGGGACCCTGCAAGGCCTAGGATGTAAAGGCACGAGGCCCTACGCTGAGTGACAAGGTCTTTCAAATGCTGCTTTGGGCTCATGCATGCGCAGGAGCGCCTGGGCACCGGGTCCCAGCGCACTCTAGCCGAGAGGGGTGTAACTCGACTCGCTGCTGCTGCTGCTCAGTTTCAGAAGGCGCTGCCTTCCTGCTAGCACTCCAGAGGACCCGGACGACCTGATTCAGTCCCAACCTGGGCAGGAGGACTCTGGAGCCAGCCTGGGCCGAGATCTGGGAGGCCTGTGTTCTAATTGCCCTTGAGCAGCGCTGCTTGGCCTTGTGGCTGGAGGCAGTGGTCTCCCAGGCATCATGGAAAGCCAGCGCTGCCCTAGACTCAGTCTCTATTCCACGCTGGGTTTGAACTCACAGGAGCACCTGCCTCTGCCTCCCGCGCCTGAGAGCCAAGGCATGTGCCACCTGCATGATGAAAAGCCCCCGATCTCCCGCAGAGACGAAGATTCGACACCAGACAGGGTCCAGAAGGTCCTTCCCCAGCTGACACCACCCATCTCGCCTGATCGATGCAGCCACTGTCCCGACAACGGGCGGACATGGGGAATCGCTTCCTCCTGGGAGGCCAACCCGAAAGAGGCCCGTCTTGGGCACAAGGTCACCTGCAGGATCGAAGTTCTCTACTCTAGGCTGGCCTGGGAAGCATTGCGGGCCAGGGTCCTGCTCTCAGCTTCCTCTGCTCAGTGTCCAGGCCTGGCCACCGTGATCACGCCACAGTGCCTTTGCAGCTATGGTCAGGCAGCCCTGGGCCCTGGAACCAGGTCTAGGATTGATCACACCTCTGTGGGCATTAGCGAGCTGAAGTGAGACAAAGGCCTCAGAAAGCAGCCACTGAGACTAGTAGACACAGAGAAGTGAGGTGCCCGGGAGATGAACCAGACATGTGCCTAGGTTGAAGAGACAGGTCTGGAGCCAGAATGGCAAGACTCTTCTGTCTTGGGAATTGAGACCAACTACACTCAGGGAGGAGGTGGCAGGCTAGACCTGCAGGGATGGGAGCCTCAGGAATCAGAAATCTGACCCATAGAAGTGGCAGAGGAAAACCCAGTGTGGAATGATGCCGAGGGATGACTCCTACAGAGAGAGAGAGTTATCACAAGAGGCATGAGGAGCAGGAGGTCAGACCCAGCATCCAGGATGAGAGCTAAGGCAGACACGCTGCCTGGGAGCCAGCACTGTGGGAGTCATAGAGGAAAGGACCTGAAGGGCTGGCAAGGTCCAGCATGGAGAACGGGGCCCAAGGGGTCAGACAGGACTCTAGGGCAGGCCAGCCCCACAGAGAGAGGGATCTACACTCTATCGATCCAAGAGCAGAAGCCACGGACAATCCTTCACCCAAGCCAGCCCTGTTCTACTCCCCTCCTAGAGAAACACAGACACACACATCTCATTTCTGGGAATGCACATTTCATGCAGGGGCCCTGCCGTTGCCTCCTCCTGAAAAGAAGGGCCAGGGAGAGTGTCTCCGTGGTAAACCCAGCACTCAGGCTGGAATGGGAGGCACCCTCGCTCAAGCCTCGGCGGTGCTAAACCCAGTGAGGTCCCTTTACTGCCTCTCACAGAACCCCAAAGGGCTGCTAGGACCTGCTGCTCCAAAGCCACCCCCTCAGCCTCTTCCAGCAGCGAAGAGGGAGCGCCCCAAAGCCGAGTGCATTCAAGGGTTTGCCCTAGGATCTTGCTGGGCAGCATCCTGAAACCCCTTTAGGCGCCCTTGGATTCTCTCCAGCTGAGGTCTGCCTTATGGGCCTGGGACCCTGCAAGGCCCAGATGTAAGGCACGAGGCCCCACGCTGAGTGGAAGGCGGTTCTTTTCAAATGCTGCTAACGGCGCATGCGCAGGAGCGCCTGGGAAAAAACGGGGGTCCCTAGCACCTAGCCGAGAGGGGTGTAACTCCGAGCCTGCTGCTGCTGCTGGCTCAGGGGCTTCGGTGAAGGCGCTGCCTTCCTGCTAGCGACTCCAGAGGCCCTGGGACGACCTGATTCAGTCTCAACCTGGGCAGGAGGACTTGACGTCTGGCCGAGATTCGGGAGGCTTTCTTTGTGTTCTTTAATTGCTTTTGAGCAGCGCTGCTGTCTTGTGGCTGGAGGCGCGGTCTCCAGGTATCATGGAAAGCCAGCGCTGCCCTAGACCCCAGCCCCATTCCACGCTGCCCTGAACTCACAGGGAGGCACCTGCCTCTGCCTCCCCCGTCTGAGAGCCGCTGCATGTGCCACCTGCATGGATGAAAAGCCCCCGATTCTACCTCGCAGAGACGAAGATCTCGAGCACCAGACAGGGTCCAGAAGGTCCTTCCCGCAGCGACACCACCCACCTCGGCCTGATCGATGCAGCCACTGTCCCGGGACAACGGCGGACATGGGGAATCGCTTCCTCCCTGGGAGGCCAACCTGAAAGAGGGTCTGTTCTGGGTACAAGGTCACCTTGTAGGATCGAGTTCTCTACTCTAGGCTGGCCTGAAGTACAGCCAGGGTCCTGCTCAGCTTCCTGCTCAGTGTCCAGGCCTGTAAGCCACCGTAGATCACGCCACAGTGCCTTGCCATGGTCAGGCAGCCTGGGCCCTGGAACCAGGTCTAGGATTGATTCACCTCTGTGGGCATTAGCGAGTTGAAGTGAGACAAAGGTCCCAGAAAGCAGCCATTGAGACTAGTAGACACAGAGAAGTGAGGTGCCTAAGATGAACTAGACATGTGCCTAGTTGGAAGAGATAGGGTCTTGAGCCAGAATGCAGCAATACTTTGGTTCTGGGAATTGAGGACCAACTGCGACTAGGAGGAGGTGGCAGGCTAGACCTGCAGGGATGGGAGCTCTAGGGAATCAGAAATCTGACCCATAGAAGTGGCAGAGGAACCCAGTGTGAATGATGCCGAGGGATGACTCCTAAGGAGGAGAGAGTTATCACGCAGGCAGCGAGGAGCAGAGGTCAGACCTGGAGAGCATCCAGGATGAGAGCTGGGCGCAGACACGCTTGCCTGGGAGCCAGCACTGTGAGCCAGAGGAAATAACTGCGCGGGCTGGCTGCTGTCCAGCAGCCGGAGAACGGGGCTCCAAGGGGTCAGACAGGACCTAGGGCAGGCCGCCTCTATTGAGAGAGGGGATCTACACCCTATCGATCCAAGAGCAGAAGCCACGACAATCCTTTCCTTACACCCAAGCCAGCCCTGTTCTACTCCTCCTAGAGAAACACAGACACACATCTCTACTGGAATGCACATTTCATGCAGGGCCCCTGCCGTTGCCTCCTCCTGAAGAAGGGCCAGGAGAGTGTCTCCCGCGTAAACCCAGCACTCAGGCTTGAATGGGAGGCACCCTCGCTCAAGCCTCGGCGGTGCTAAACCAGTGAGGTCCTTTACCGCCTCAGAACCTCAAAAGGGCTGCTAGGGACCTGCTGCTCCAAAGCCACTTCAGCCTTCCAGCAGCGAAGAGGAGCGCCTAAAGCCGAGTGCATCTGGGCGGGTTTTGCCTCAGATCTTGCTACAGCATCCTGAAACTCCCTAGCTGCCCTGGATTCTCTCCAGCTGAGGTCTGCCCTTATGGGCCTGGGACCTGCAAGGCCTAGGATGCAAGGCACGAGGCCCCACGCCAGTGGAAGGCGGTTCTTCTTTCAATGCTGCTTTGGGCCTGGCGCATGGCAGGAGCGCCTCGGGAAAAACGGGTCCCTAGCACCTAGCCGAGAGGGGGACCTGAGCCTGCTGCTGCTGCTGGTCGGGCTTAGAAGGCGCTGCCTCTCCCTGCTAGCGACTCCAGAGGACCCCGACGACCCGATTCAGTCTCAACCTGGGCAGGAGGACTCGAGCCGCCTGGCCGAGATTCGTGGAGGCTTTTGTGTTCTCTGACCTGTTCCTTTGAGCAGCGCTGCTTGCCTTGTGGCTGGAGTGCGAGTATCTCCCAGGCATCATGGAAAGCCAGCGCTGCCCTAGACCCTAGTCTCTATTCCACGCTGCCCTGAATCACAGGGAGGCACCTGCCTCTGCCTCCCGCCTGAGAGCCAAGGCATGTGCCACCTGCATGAAAATTGATTCTCCCTGCAGAGACCCAGAAGATTCGATACCAGACAGGGTCCAGAAGGTCCTTCCTGCAGCGGACACCACCCATCCCCTGCCTGATCGGATGCGCCACCGTCCTGACAACGGCGACATGGGGAATCGCTCTCCCTGGGAGGCCAACCCTGAAAGAGGGTCTGTTCTAAAAGCAAGGGGTCACCTGGTAGGATCGGAGTTCTCTACCGCAGGCTACTGGGAAGCACAGGCCAGGGTCCTGCCTCGCCTCCCTCCTGCTCAGTGTCCAGGTCAGCCAATCAGATCACAGGTGCCTTGCTGGTCAGGGCAGCCCTGGCCCTGAACCAGGTCTAGGATTGATTCACTCTCTAGGCATTAGCGAAAGCTGAAGTGAGACAAAGGTCCTCAGAAAGCAGCTACATTGAGACTAGTGGTGACACAGGAGAAGTGAGGTGCCCAAGAGATGAACCAGGACATGTGCCTAGTTGGAAGAGACAGGGTCTTGGAGCCAGAATGGCAGCAAGACTCTTCTGTCTTGGGAATTGAGGACCAATCCGCACTAGGGAGGAGGTGGCAGGCCAGACCTGCAGGGATGGGAGCCTTGTGGAACTGTAAATCCACCTCAGAAGTGGCAGAGGAACCCAGTGCGTGAATGATGCCGAGGGATGACTCAAGGAGAGAGAGAGTTATCACGCGAGGCATGAGGAGCAGAGGTCAGACCTGAGCATCCAGGATGAGAGCTGGGCGTGCAGACACGCTTGCCTGGGAGCCAGCACTGTGGGAGCTTAGAGCAAAGGACCTGAAGGGGCTGGCTGCTGTCCAGCAGCGGAGAACGGGGCCCAAGGGTCAGACAGGACTCCTAGGGCAGGCCGCCTACAGAGAGGGATCTACACCTATCGCAATCCAAGAGCAGAAGCCACGGACAATCCTTCTCACACCTGCCAGCCCTGTTCTACTCCTCCTAGAGAAACACAGACACACACATCTCATTTCGGGAATGCACATTATTTCATGCAGGGCCCTGCTGTTGCCTCCTCCCAGTGTAAGGGCCAGGGAGAGTGTCTCCCTGTAAACCCAGCACTAGGCTTAAAAATGGGAGGCACCGCTCAAGCCTCGTCCTGCTAAACCCAGTGACGTCCCTTTTACCGCCTCCTCACAGAACCCTGTAAGGGCTGCTAGGGACCTGCTGCTCCAAAGCCACCTCCAGCCTCTTCCAGCAGCGAAGAGGGAGCGCCCAAGGTCAGAGTGCATCTGGGCGGGTTTTGCCTTAGGATCTTGCTGGGCACAGCATCCTGAACCCCAGGCCGCCCTGGACTCTCTCCAGCTGAGGTCTGCCCTATGGGCCTGGGACCCTGCAAGGCCTTAGATGCAAGGCACGAGGCCCCACGCTGAGTGGAAGGCGGTTCTTCCTTTTCAAATGCTGCTTTGGGCTCATGCATGCGCAGGAGCGCCTGGGAAAAACGGGTCCCTAGCACTCTAGCCGAGAGGGGTGTAACTCCGAGCCTGCTGCTGCTGCTGGCTCAGGCTTGTGAAGGCGCCTGCCTTCCTGCTAGCGACTCCAGAGGACCCCGGACGACCCGGATTCAGTCTCACCTGGCAGGAGGACTTGAGCCGCCTGGCCGAGATTCGGGAGGCTTTCTTTGTGTTCTTTAATTGCCCTTTGAGCAGCTGCTTGCCTTGTGGCTGGAGGCAGTGGTCTCCAGGCATCATGGAAAGCCAGCTGCCCCAGGGTCTCAGTCTCTATTCCACGCTGCCCTGAACTCAGGGAGGCACCTGCCTCTGCCTCCCAAGGCCTGAGAGCCAAGGCATGTGCCACCTGCATGGATGAAAAGCCCCCGATTCTCCGCAGAGACGAAGATTCACACCAGACAGGGTCCAGAAGGTCCTTCCCCGCAGCGACACCACCCATCCCCTGCCTGATCGATGCAGCCACCAAGTCCCGGGACAACGGGCGGACATGGGGAATCGCTTCCTCCCTGGGAGGCCAACCTGAAAGAGGGTCTGTTCTGGGTACAAGGGGTCACCTGGTAGGATCGTAGTTCTACTCTAGGCTGGCCTGGAAGCACACAGGCCAGGGTCCTGCTCTCAGCTTCTCTGCTCAGTGTCCAGGCCTGGGCCACCGCAGATCACGCCACAGTGCCTTTGCCATGGTCAGGGCAGCCCTGGGCCCTGGAACCAGGTCTAGGATTGATTCACTTCTGTGGGCATTAGCGAGCTAGCGAGAGACAAAGGCCCCCAGAAAGCAGCCATTGAGACTAGTAGACACAGAGTATGAGGTGCCTGGAGATGAACCAGACATGTGCCTAGTTGAAGAGACAGGGTCTTGAGCCAGAATGGCAGCAAGACTCTTCTGTCTTGGGAATTCGAGGACCAATCCGCACTCAGGAGGAGGTGGCAGGCTAGACCTGCAGGGATGGGAGCCTCAGGGCTCTGTAGAAATCTGACCACAGAAGTGGCAGAGGAACCCAGTGTGGAATGATGCTCGAGGATGACTCTAAGGAGAGAGAGTTATCACGCAGGCATGAGGAGCAGAGGTCAGACCTGAGCATCCAGGATGAGAGCTGGGCGCGCAGACACGCTTGCCTGGGAGCCAGCACTGTGGGAGTCATAGAGTGAAAGGACTCAAGGGGCTGGCTGCTGTCCAGCAGCGCGGAGAACGGGCTCCAAGGGGTCAGACAGGACTCCTAGGGCAGGCCGCCTACAGAGAGGGATCTACACCTATCGCAATCCAAGAGCAGAAGCCACGGACAATCCTTCTCACACCTGCCAGCCCTGTTCTACTCCTCCTAGAGAAACACAGACACACACATCTCATTTCGGGAATGCACATTATTTCATGCAGGGCCCTGCTGTTGCCTCCTCCCAGTGTAAGGGCCAGGGAGAGTGTCTCCCTGTAAACCCAGCACTAGGCTTAAAAATGGGAGGCACCGCTCAAGCCTCGTCCTGCTAAACCCAGTGACGTCCCTTTTACCGCCTCCTCACAGAACCCTGTAAGGGCTGCTAGGGACCTGCTGCTCCAAAGCCACCTCCAGCCTCTTCCAGCAGCGAAGAGGGAGCGCCCAAGGTCAGAGTGCATCTGGGCGGGTTTTGCCTTAGGATCTTGCTGGGCACAGCATCCTGAACCCCAGGCCGCCCTGGACTCTCTCCAGCTGAGGTCTGCCCTATGGGCCTGGGACCCTGCAAGGCCTTAGATGCAAGGCACGAGGCCCCACGCCGAGTGGAAGGCGGTTCTTCCTTTTCAAATGCTGCTTTGGGCTCATGCATGCGCAGGAGCGCGCCTGGGAAAAACGGGTCCCTAGCACCTAGCCGAGAGGGGTGTAACCTGAGCCTGCTGCTGCTGCTGGCTCAGGCTTCTCAGGAAGGCGCTGCCTTCCTAGCGACTCCAGAGGACCCCGACGACCTGATTCGCCCCTAACCTGGGCAGGAGGACTCTGAGCCGTCTGGCCGAGGATTCGGGGAGGCTTTTGTGTTCTTAATTGCCCTTACAGCGCTGCTTGCCTTGTGGCTGGAGGCAGTGGTCTCCCAGGCACCGCGGAAAAAAAGCCGCGCTGCTCCTAGACCTCAGTCTCTATTCCACGCTGCCCTGAACTCACAGGGAGGCACCTGCCTCTGCCTCCCCGCCTGAGCCATGCCACCTGCATGGATGAAAAGCCCTCATCTCTCTGCAGAGACGAGGAAGATCTTGCCACTGTGACAGGGTCCAGTTGGCTCTTCCCGCAGCGGACACCACCCATCCCCTCGCCTGATCGGGATGCAGCCACTGTCCCGGACAACGGGCGGACATGGGGAATCGCTTCCTCCCTGGGAGGCCAACCAAGAGGGCCCTGTTCTGGGTACAAGGGGTCACCCAGGATCGAAGTTCTCACTTAGGTTGGCCTGGAAGCACAGGCCAGGGTCCTGCCTCAGCTTCCTCTGCTCAGTGTCCAGGCCTGGGCCACCGCATCACGCCACAGTGCCTTGCCATGGTCAAGCAGCCCTGGCCCTGGAACCAGGTCTAGGATTGATTCACTCTGTGGGCATTAGCGAGCTGAAGTGAGACAAAGGCCCCCAGAAAGCAGCCATTGAGACTAGTAGACACAGAGAAGTGAGGTGCTCAAGAGATGAACTAGACATGTGCCTAGTTGGAAGAGACAGGGTCTTGGAGCCAGAATGGCAGCAAGACTTTCTGTCTTGGGGGAATTGAGACCAACTGCACTAGGAGGAGGTGGCAGGCCAGACCTGCAGGATGGGAGCCTCAGGGAATCAGAAATCTGGACCCATAGAAGTGGCAGAGGAACCCAGTGTGGAATGATGCCGAGGATGACTCCTAAGGAGAGAGATATCACGCAGGCATGAGGAGCAGAGGTCAGACCTGAGCATCCAGGAGAGAGCTGGGCTGCAGGTGACACGCTTGCCTGGGAGCCAGCACTGTGGAGCCATAGAGGAAAGGACTCATGGGCTGGCTGTGTCCAGCAGCGGAGAACGGGGCTCCAAGGGGTCAGATGAGGACTCCTAGGGCAGGCCGCCCCACAGAGGATCTACACCTATCGATCCAAGAGCAGAAGCTACTTGACAATCCTCACACCCAAGCCAGCCCTGTTCTACCCCCCTAGAGAAACACAGACAGACACACATCTCATTTCGAATGCACACATTTCATGCAGGGGCCCCTGCCGCTGCCTCCTCCTGAAAAGAAGGGCCAGGAGAGTGTCTCCCCGTAAACCCAGCACTCAGGCTTGAAATGGGAGGCACCCTCGCCAAGCCTCGGCGGCAAACCCAGTGAGGTCCCTTTACGCCTCCTCACAGAACCCCAAAAGGGCTGCTAGACCTGCCCAAAGCCACCTCTCAGCCTCTTCCAGCAGCGAAGAGGAGCTGCCTAAAGCCGAGAGTGCATTCAAGTGGGTTTTGCCCAGGATCTGCTGGCACAGCATCCTGAAACTCCTAGGCTGCCCTGGGATTCTCTCCAGCTGAGGTCTGCCCTAGGCCTGGGACCCGCAAGGCCCAGATGCAAGGCACGAGGCCTCACGCTGAGTGGAAGGCGGTTCTTCCTTTTCAAATGCTGTTTGCCTGGCACATGCGCAGGAGCGCCTGGGAAAAACGGGTCCCTAGCACCTAGCCGAGAGGGGTGTAACTCGAGCCTGCTGCTGCTGGCTCCAGGCTTCTCAGGAAGGCGCTGCCTTCCTGCTAGCGACTCAGAGGGACCCCGGGACGGCCCGATTCAGTCTCAACCTGGGCGGGGGACTCTGAGCCGTCTGGCGAGAGATTCAGGGAGGCTTTCTTTGTGTTCTTTAATTGCCCAGCTGAGCAGCGCTGCTTGCCTTGTGGCTGGAGGCAGTGGTCTCCCAGGCATCATGGAAAGCCAGCGCTGCCTAGACCCTCAGTCTCTATTCCGCTGCCCTGGAACTCACAGGGAGGCACCTGCCTCTCCCAGCGTCTGAGCCAAGGCATGTGCCACCTGCATGGATGAAAAGCCCTCGATTCTCCCGGCAGAGCGAGAAGATTCGACACCAGGAGGTCCAGAAGGTCCTTCCCGCGCGGACACACCCATCCCTACGGCCCCACAATCGATGCAGCCACTGTCCCGGGACAGCGGCGGACATGGGGAATCGCTCCTCCCTGGAGCCAACCTGAAAGAGGGTCTGTTCTGGGTACAAGGGGTCACCTGGTACAGGATCGAGAGTTCTCTACTCTAGGCTGGCCTGGAAGCACAGGCCAGGGTCCTGCTCTCAGCTTCCCTCACTTGGTGTCCAGGCCTGGGCCACATCAAGCTCACAGTGCCTTTTATGGTCCAGGGCAGCCCTGGGCCCTGGAACCAGGTCTGAGTTGATTCACTCTCTGTGTGGGCGTGCGAGCTGAAGTGAGACAAGGCCCCCAAGCAGCCATTGAGACTAGTAGACACAGAGAAGTGAGGTGCCCAAGAGATTGAACCAGGACATGTGTACTAGTTGGAAGAGACAGCAGGGTCTTGGAGCCAGAATGGCAGCAAGACTCTTCTGTCTTAAGGAGTGAGGACCAATCGCACTCAGGGAGGAGGTGGCAGGCTAGACCTGCAGGATGGGAGCCTTGTGGAATCAATCTGACCACCCAGAAGTGGCAGAAGACCCAGTGTGGAATGATGCCGAGGATGACTCCTAAGGAGAGAGGAGTTATCACGCAGGCATGAGAACAGAGTCAGACCTGAGCATCCAGGATGAGAGCTGGGTGCAGACGGCGCTTGCCTGAAGACCAGCACTGTGGGTCATAAGTGAGAAGACCCAGGGGCTGGCTGCTGTCCAGCAGCAGGGCCAGGGGCTCAAGGGGTCAGAACAGGACTCCTAGGGCAGGCCACCACAGAGAGGGGATCTTACACTCATCGATCCAAGAGCAGAAGCCACGACATTTTTTCACACCCAAGCCAGCCCCACTCTACTCCCCTCCTAGAGAAACACAGACACACACATCTCATTTCGAATGCACACATTTCATGCAGGGGCCCCTGCCGCTGCCTCCTCCTGAAAAGAAGGGCCAGGAGAGTGTCTCCCCGTAAACCCAGCACTCAGGCTTGAAATGGGAGGCACCCTCGCCAAGCCTCGGCGGCAAACCCAGTGAGGTCCCTTTACGCCTCCTCACAGAACCCCAAAAGGGCTGCTAGACCTGCCCAAAGCCACCTCTCAGCCTCTTCCAGCAGCGAAGAGGAGCTGCCTAAAGCCGAGAGTGCATTCAAGTGGGTTTTGCCCCAGGATCTGCTGGCACAGCATCCTGAAACTCCTAGGCTGCCCTGGGATTCTCTCCAGCTGAGGTCTGCCCTAGGCCTGGGACCCGCAAGGCCCAGATGCAAGGCACGAGGCCTCACGCTGAGTGGAAGGCGGTTCTTCCTTTTCAAATGCTGTTTGCCTGGCGCATGCGCAGGAGCGCCTGGGAAAAACGGGTCCCTAGCACCTAGCCGAGAGGGGTGTAACTCGAGCCTGCTGCTGCTGCTGGCTCAGGCTTCTCAGAAGGCGCTGCCTCTCCTGCTAGCGACTCCAGGAGGACCCTGGACACCCGATTCAGTCCTCAACCTGGGCAGGAGGACTTGAGCCGCCTGGCCGAGATTCGGGAGGCTTCTCTTGTGTTCTTTAATTGCCCTTGAGCAGCTGCTTGCCTTGTGGCTGGAGGCAGTGGTCTCCCAGGCATCATGGAAAGCCAGTGTTGCCCCAGACCTCAGCCCTATTCCACGCTGCCCTGAACTTACAGGAGGCACCTGCCTCTGCCCGCTGGCCTGAGAGCCAAGGCATGTGCCACCTGCATGGATGAAGCCTCGATCTCTCCTGCAGAGACGAGAAGATTCGACACTGCATTGTGGTCCAGGAAGGTCCCCAGCGACACCACCCATCCTCGGCCTGATCGATGCAGCCACTGGTCCCGGGACAACGGGCGGATATGGGGAATCGCCTCCCTGGGAGGCCAACCTGAAAGAGGGTCTGCCTTGGGTACAAGGTCACCTGGTAGGATCGAGTTCTACTTCTAGCTGCCTGGAAGCACAGGCCAGGGTCCTGTTCTCAGCTTCCCTTCTGCTCAGTGTCCAGGCCTGGGCCACCGTGATCACAGTGCCTTGCCAGGTCAGGGCGGCAGCCCTGGGTCTTGAACCAGGTCTAGGGATTGATTCACTCTCTGTGGCATTAGTTTGTTGGAAGTGAGACAAAGGTCCCCAGAAAGCAGCCATTGAGACTAGTGAGACATGAGAAGTGAGGTGCCCAAGAGATGAACCAGACATGTGCCTAGTTGGAAGACAGGGTCTTGGAGCCAGAATGGTAGCAAGACTTCTGTCTTGGGAATTGATAATCAATCCGCGACTAGGGAGGAGGTGGCAGGCTAGACCTGCAGGGATGGGAGCTTTGTGGAACTGTAGAAATCTGACCCATAGAAGTGGCAGAGAACCCAGTGTGGAATGATGCCGAGGGATGACCTTATGAGAGAGAGAGTTATCACGCAGGCATGAGGTGAGCAGGAGGGCCGCACCTGGAGCATCCAGGATGAGAGCTGGGCGCAGACACGCTTGCCTGGGAGCCAGCACTGTGGGAGTCATAGAGTGAAAGGACCTAAGGGGCTGGCTGCTGTCCAGCAGCGGAGAACGGGCCTCCATAATAGACAGGCCCTAGGCAGTCACTTCTACAGAGAGGGATCTACACCTATCGATCTCAAGAGCAGAATACGGACAATCCTTCACACCCAAGCTAGCCCTGTTCTATTTCCTAGAGAAACACAGACACACACACTTCATTTCAATGCACATTTCATGTAGTCTCTGCCGCTGCCTCCTCCTGAAAAGAAGGCCAGGAGAGTGTCTCCCCGTGTAAACCCAGCACTCAGGCTTGAATGAGGCACCCTCACAAGCCTCAAGTGTGCTAAACCCAGTGAGAGGTCCCTTTACCGCCTCACAGAACCCCAAAAGGGCTGCTAGGGACCTGCTGCCCAAAGCCACCTCTCAGCCTCTTCCAGCGAAAGAGGGAGGCACTGGCCTAAGGCCGAGTGCATCTTGGGCGGGTTTGCCTTAGATCTTGCTACAGCATCCTGAAACTCCTAGGCCGCCCCTGATTCTCTCCAGCTGAGGTCTGCCCTATGGGCCTGGGGACCCGCAAGGCCTAGATGCAAGGCACGAGGCCCCACGCTGAGTGGAAGGCGGTTCTTCCTTTTCAAATGCTAGCTTTGCCTGCTGGGCGCATGCGCAGGAGCGCCTGGGAAAAACGGGCCCCTGTGCACCCAGCCGAGAGGGGTGTAACTCCGAGCCTGCTGCTGCTGCTGGCTCAGGTTTCTCTCAGGAAGGCGCTGCCTTCCTCAAGAAGCGACTCCAGAGGACCCCGGGACGACCCGGATTCAGTCTCCAACCTGGGCAGGAGGACTCTGAGCCGCCTGGCCGAGATCCGGGGAGGCTTTTTGTGTTCTTTAATTGCCCTTGAGCAGCGCTGCTTGCCTTGTGGCTGGAGTGCGTGGTCTCCAGGCATCATGGAAAGCCAGCGCCTGCCCTGACCTCAGCCCTATTCCACGCTGCCCTGAACTCACAGGGAGGCACCTGCCTCTAAGCCTCTCGCCTGGAGAGCCAAGGCATGTGCCACCTGCATGGGATGAAGCCCTCGATTCTCCCGGCAGAGACGAGAAGATTCACACTTACAGGTCCAGA
>JAEOAE010002039.1:0-10341 GCA_036365155.1 Meriones psammophilus | reverse complement strand
TTTCCCATTTATTAGATAAATTTTAATTTCTGTTTCTAGTTTAAACTTGTCTCAGCAGATTTTCATTTGGTTGAAACTGCAAGCTGAGATCTGAACTTCCTGGAAGCTGTCATGATTACTCACTGCCTCCTTGGATGGACCTCCCTAACCAGATGTTTCTGAGGACTGCCCCATTGCCCAGCCTTTGACTGGCATTTCAGCCTTCTAGCCCCTGATGTTAACGGTCCTACTGTCAGCACTGAAGTAGTTTCAGAAGACGAGACCACCGGGCCAAAATCCCACCTACAGGCTGAAATGCTAAGTCAAAGGTGGCTCCCTGATATTAGCTATTATCTTGGGGATTGCTTAGCTGAGCAGAAACTAGTATTGCAATACAATACTGGATGTACAAAGCCAGAGTTATAGCAGCTCAAGGGCAGAATCTTTGCTTTAGGCCATTTTTGGATCAGGCTTACTGAACAAGTTGTTAGAATATTAGAAAACACTAGGAACTATACAGTTAATGGTAATAAAACCCAAAACAGTCAGCTTGAGATGACCTTGAACTGTAAGAGCCCAAGATTGGCCTCTTCAGTTACATGGAAAGGGGGAAATGAAGAGCTTAAGATAGCCTGACTATAACTCCATTTTGAAATAAAGATCTTGACTGGGAACTGAATTCAGGTACCAGGAAATATTACAGAATGTACACCTGGCAGAAAACAAAGTTAACTCTCCTAGCAACAGCCTCCAGGAAATATAACAGAATAAATGCTTCATAGAAAATAGAGACAAACTCCTGGCATTAGTCAATGGGAATCGGTTGAGAATCGGGTGGGGAAATTCTCCCAATGTCTCAGATGTGGTTTAGAAAAATAGCCATTGTGATTATAAGCCTTAGCCACTGTGATTATGTGCCTCAGAAAAGGTCACCCCCCTGCTAAACTTCACCCACCCTGTAAGGCCAAGGCTTGTGCCCCTGGTTGCTGCCATGGAAACCCCGCTCACAGACTTTCCCTTTAAAAATCCTGTTCACTCAGAGCTCAGGGTCCCACTTCTCTACTGCTGTGCCAGTGAGACTTGGGTCCCGAGTTCAATCGCTCTAGTAATAAAGCTCTCTTGCAATTGCATCGAGTCGTCTCCTGGTGGACTCTGAGGGTCCCATGAACGTGGCATAACAAAACCTCTTATACAATATCATTGGACTTGATTGATCTGTTGATTAGGACAATTCTCAACAAAATCAGAAAGAATAAAAAAGAGGACTACCTATGGGACTTTGGTCTGATTCTGGTTTTCAGCAGACCTATATTTGGAAGCTTGCCATAGAAACTCTTGGGAGGCCCTGTAACTACCTATGTATATTCTCCTTATGCTTTGTTGTTTGGAAATGTTAACGTTTTTGTATAAGATTCAAACTTTAATGTTTCTTGCCATCAATGTAAACCAACAAACTGTATTTCTAAGCTTTCAAATGGACAATAGGTGTAATGAGCCTGTAAGACAGCAGAGCTGTCAGGAGCGAAGCTGAGAGACATTTGTGGTGACAGGGACTGGGCAACGCCCCAAGACACTGAGAGCTTCTAAGACAGCAAAGCTGTCAAGGATAGATAAGAAGATCTTTTAAGTAATAGCAACTAAGTAATGCCCTTAAGATATTAAGTAGTAAAATTAAATATCAGCCGATTAGCAGCTGGTGCGTGTGTGAAAGGGTAGTAGGTTAAGTGATATTTTAGAATAAAGTATAGAAATTAAGGTAACGCCCTTAAGGCACTAAGTAATGAAATTGGGTAACGACAGCCCATTAGCACCTGGTGCGTGTGAACGAGTGATAAGTCAAACCTATGCCCTAAAAAAGGTATAAAAACTGGAGCCTGAGCCCACTCGAGTGCAGCAGGCCAGACTCTTTGGTGAGTATGCCAAAAGACGGCCACTAACCAGCCTATTCCCGAACGGCTGCTTGAAAAGCCCAGACCACCTTAACAAACCGGTTCTGAAGGGACCCCCTTATCAGACCGGCCCTGGAAGACGGCTCCAGAGCAACCGCAACTTCCTTTGCATCCGAGGCCTGGCTGGAGCAGAGAAGCTCCGAGGCCCATCAAGCCATCAGAAGACAAGTCAAAGGTCCGGCTGGAACTGAGAAGTTCCGGGACTGAGACGACTCTCAGCACCAGAGGCAAAGTGTCCGAGCCCGAACCTGCGGCCAGGTTGTATTCCCCATAGGACGAATATTCTAAAATATACATTCTATGCTCCTACCCTTTCTCGCTATTCCTCCTCTATTCCTCTGCCCTAGTCCACTGATAGGCAACCTTTAGATAGTTGTGTGATTAAGCAACATTCAAAAATCACTCTGGCGTTGGCTTTTATCAATGCCTTGCCGCCCTTTGTGACGTCTTGGTTAAAGTCCTCCGCATAATTAAGCTACTGTGACATTAGGATTGTTTAACAGCCTTTTATTATGGTTCCTATGCATGTTTCTCACACTTGGTATTTGGATAAGGGGTCATCTTTTAAGTCACTTTTATGGAGTGTTATAGGACTTGGCTTATTTCTCTTATTAGGAGCATGTCTCCTACCAATGATAATTAAAACCTTCATGAAGGCCTTTTAGAATGTTAAAGCTGATCTGCATAAGATTAAACCCCAGTGTCTACCCTAACAGAGGTTGATAGTCAAAGATCTCTGAAGAATATTCAAACTAAGGCAGGGCATAAATGACAGAATTCATATACCAATGATGGGTAAAAGTATCTTTCAAGAGAGACAACCTAGGACAGGCACAATCTTCTGCTCCAGAGCTCTTAAGTTATGGTCAATTTTAAAATATAAAAAGGGAACTGCTGGCATGTCAGGGTGCTTTGTCATTTGAGCCTCAGCAGAAAGACATGTTTTCACCCTGGCCTTCACCTGGAGTCAGTGATAAGCTGGATATTTTGCCAAGTATACCTCCTTCTGTTTGTGACAATAGGTGGGATGTCTTATTAAGTTCACAACTTTTGTTTATGTGAGGATCACACAGACAGGTGGTCAAGAAAAACAAGTTTGACTTCTCCAAGAACCCATTCATTGTACTGAGGTGCTTTTGCTCTGACTTGAAAAGGAGTTATTGGAATAAGCTGGGGTGACTAGTTTCTACTGAAAGCCCTCTTGGACAGATCCCATGTGTAGTGTGTTAGTTTATTAATTTTCTTTCACCCTCACTCCCGACTCAAGAACTGTTTGACACCACCCGTGGGCTCCAGCAGAAAATCATCAGCTCTACTTCATAAAACCACAGAAATATCAAACATTTGCATGGGAGACTACATAGAACAGTGCTTCATAATATGCACACACTTTGAACCCATTCTGAGTCTCAAATGTCCTACTACAGTCTCTACAGTAGAAGCATCTCTCTAGCAAACAAAGGATGGCACATAGAAGTTAATTCTGGTGAAGCCGGTTCTTCCTAAATGAAGTTATAGGTTCTTATTAAAATTTTAGTGGGATGTTTGAGAACTGCCAAGACAATCCAAAAGCTCATCTGGAGTAAAAAAGAGCAGATTACCTTAAAAATAATTTTGGAAACCTTAATGATGAGAGATTCTATGAGAAATGCTAGGCATTTGAAAATATTTTCCCCATGGGAGTGTTAATGTTTTTCATGTTGATTTACAAAACTTGTTATGCATGTTCATATGCATAGAAACTTACTGTAGATCATAGGTGGCTATTGTTATCATTTGGATATAAAATGCCCCCCCAAGAGTCAGGTGTTGAAGCCATGGTTCCTAGCCTGTGATGCCAGTGTAGAAAGTTCTGGAAACTTTAGGTGGGGACTGCCTGGAGGAACTAGGCCCCGAGGGTTCTGGAGGTATTCTCTCCTTGGCCTGTCCTGTCTCTCTCTGCTTCCAAGCTACCATGAGCTGGATAACATCTACCATTATACATGTGTGTTTCTAGAATGTTCTGTTTAAGAGCATGGGGCCAAGTGGCCATGGAATGAAACCTTGCAACCATGAGCCCAAATAAATCCATTTTTTTCTTTAAGTTGCTTTGTCAGGCATTTCCTCACAGACATGAGATCAGAACTAATACAGTTACATTGATTTCCATTCTTTTCCCCCAGAAAGGGTCTCATTTGGTAGTCATGACTGGCTTTGAACTCAATGTGTAGACCAGGCTGACCTTGAACTTCAGTCACTCCTCCTTCCTCTGCCTCCCAAGTGTTGGGGTTGTGCACAAGTATCACCATTCCTGGCGGTCTTTTACATTTTAAAACTGTTTCTGACTTCCCAAATATTTTAATTTTGACATGTATTATTAATAAGAAGTTTTATTTAGTATATTAATTGCTTTCAGTCATGTTTATATAAACATTCACCTATATTGTTTGTAGTAATTTATTACTTCGTCATCATTAAGTCAAGTATTCAATCTGTAAAGACAGGATGATGAATTCTACAGTAAAAGAAACAAGAAAAGCCAATCTAGACTAGTAACATAGATTCTGAGGGAGAAGACATTTATTGCTGAGAAAATTCTCTGGGTTACTGTAAAATGGAGGAAAACAAAAACAACAAAAAAGAGGCAGTCAGTGAACACATCAGTCCCGGTGAGAAGCCCAGCTTGGTAAAGACATTTCAGCAGAACTGCACAACTGTTAAAAAGGAATTGTCAGTGCACCACTTAACATGTTAACTCACTCAACAGTTTTTATGTAGATTTTTTAATCTGCAAGTATGTGTAATCAAGGTGCTCTGTTGATACCGGGCAAAGAACAAGACTGCACCGCCTTCATTCCCCAGTTTGGGGATTTGCAGTGGACCAGAGGTGATGAGATGATTGCAAATACATCATTCTCTTTATTGACTTAACACCCCTGTCTGAAGGTAAAATGAATGTGGAGGCCCTGCGGGCAATCCCAGAACACAGGGGGCAGAGGGAGACAGTCTTCTCAAGACTAGCCTGGTCTACAGAATGAGTTTAAGGTTAGGCTGGGCTACACAAAGCACTTGTCTCAAAAGGCCAAAGTAGAATAAAGTTTTAAAAATCGAGTTATTTAATGTGTGTGCACAGGGGGAGAGAGAAGGTTGATTTCTGGAGGCCAGAGTATAAATCTGTAGAGCGAGTTCTTTCTTTGTGGGCTCCAGGGATCTCACTCAGTTCTTCAGACTTACCCACTGCCAGGGTCTCTACGCTTCTGAGATTTCTCGCAGGCACTAAAAATTTTAGAGCTTACAATATTCTCTGAAGTCCCCTTCTGAAGACGGAACGTAGGGCCTTGCACTTACTAGGCAGCTGCTCTATGCTGAGCTAAATCCCAAATAAAAACAAACACCCTGGTTTGCACCTTCCTCTTGTCTGCCTGTCAGCAATACTTTTATCCCACTTTTCTGGGGCCTCTTGTTGTGGGGCATTCACCACAGAAGTGTGCTTGGACATGGGTTTAAGCCAATGGAAAGTCTTCATTCTCCAGTGATTGACTACACTGGGTGTTTGGGATCCTGGTGTAGCACTAATCCTTTCTAAGGATGGCTTTTTAAGTACAAAACCATGTTCTGAGTTGTTATTTCAATTAACAAGAACAGTTAGCCAGAAGCAGAAGCAGAAGCAGAAGCCAGAAAGCAAGGTAACTACATTTGAGCTTTCCCAGAACAATATGGGCTTAAAGGAAGAGGGCTTTGTTGTTTTTGTTTGTTTGTTGGTTGGTTGGTTGGTTGGTTGGTTGGTTTTTTTTGCCGCGTGTGTGTGTTTCAGTTTTGGCAGCTGATGCTATGTGCTGTGTTTACAGTTTAATACCACTTCCATGATGGAGTCAGTTGTGCTAAGGCATCATGGCCTACTAAAGTCTGGGGACATGTTATAAACTCAGTCTTTCTTCTAAGTACAATGCTCATTAATTTTTTTTTTTTTTGCTATATTATAAAATGGCAATCTGAGAATAACTTACTTCAAGACAATTTTTACTTCACCTCCAAGCCCACACAATTTTTCTTTTTAGTTTGGTCCTCCAGATTGCAATAATTTCTCTCTCATCTCACGGTTACTGACTGATTTGAAAACAATAGTAACATTTGTAAAGCTTGTCTCTGGCATTAATTTAAGGACTTGAGGAGTTTGTCCTAAATTAACTGTGTGTTAAAATGCATTCAAATATGGTCCCCATTATCTGTCCCCTCTTCTGTTACAGTCTCTTTTGACAGTCTCTCTCTTCAGTACAGGAGGAACATGTGACTTTAAATACATGTTTTATGAGAACACAGACTAATGGTTCTGGGTTCGTGTCCCACACAGAGCAGCACATCTGCATTGTCTGATAAGCACTCCCTGAGCCCTGTGGTCATCTCCTCTCTCTCCTCTCTCAATTACCTTTGTAATGTTTTTGTTTTGTTTTGTTTTGTTTTGTTTTGTACTTCATCAATAGCTACATCCACCTGATTCTGAACAAATTTTATCCTGTCAGATTCCATACCTTGCACAGATAGTCTTCTTATATAAAAGTCCTACATCTGAGTGATTTCCCAAAATAATTTTCCATTAACTTTTCACAACACTGTGGACACCATGATCATTTCAGTGCATCTTTAACTTTGCTCATAGGGTATTACTCAGCTTCCTAATAGAATAAGTATAGGGACCTGAGTCTCCCCAGGTCTGATTCCATGAGATTCACTCACTGCCAGGGCTGGAGAAGGAGGCAGAGGCTCAGGAGGCAGAGCACAGACACACCACAGAGACAGATTGCTTGTGAGGAAGCCTATTGACACTCTACACATCACATACAGTAGAAGGAGAGAACTGAGTGTCACAGAGTCTTTGAGGACTTCTATCTTCAAAGCAAGGCAAACACACACACACACACACACATGCACTGGACACAAAGAGGGACAAAGAGGAAGGGATAAAAAAAGTAGTATCCTAGGAAGAACTTGGAGATCATTTTCACAAGCAAGTAACATGCAAACATAAATGCTTTGTTGACACAAGAATTTACATGACATGATTTATACTTGGACAAGTTAAATCTTAACAAAAACATTAAAAAGAAATGAATAGCTTTAAAAATGAAATAAAATAAATAAAAAATAGAAAAATAAATGGAAAAGTTTAACACATCAAAAAGTCAATGTAAAAAACTAGTAACACACACACACACACACACACACACACACATTTAATGCCCAAAGTCTGGTGATATGAAAATCATCAGAGAGGGAGAGAGAGAGAGAGAGAGAGAGAGAGACAGAGAAGGGAAGAAAGGAAGGTAGGTCAGGGGAGCAGGACCATTGGTCCAGGAGTTTAATGTCAGGACTTGGGAGTCAGCTGCAGGCAGAGCTGTGTGAGTAAGAAGCCAGCCTGGCCGACAGACCAAGTTCAAAGACAACCACTGACGACAACTACTAAGACCCAGGTTCAAGCCAACTAACCAAATGTTCACTGAGCCTCAGTCCCTGAGCTCAAGCTGCAAAACAGGCATGGAGGGAGGAAGGGGCTGACTCTCAAAAGCTGTGCAATGACCTCTATCTACAATGCATGGTGCACACTCACACATCCACGATACCCACCACACACACACACTCAAGAGAAAGACAGAAATAATGAAAAAAGTAAATAAGCTGTGATTTACTTGTAACGAGCACCACAGGCAAATAATGTACAATTGTAAATACTTTATTGAGAGCTGAATGAAAACCACATGATTTACATGTAGACAATTATCTGTATAGAAAAGTGAAAAACAAAACGATCAAGCATTAAAAATTAGGATTCCACGAGGAAAGAAAATAAAAAAGTCGATGGATGCAGTCAACACATCACAGGTTTAAAATTCGGAACCAATTGATTCTCTTGCAAAGAAAATGCAGTGACCCTGAGTGGCGGACTGAACTTCATCAACAAGCAGAAGCTAGAGGAGTCGGGAGTCCAGTTGGCTACGCCGAGGCCAAGTGCGGAGGTCAGGCCGTGTCTAAGTGCTCAGCAGAGAGAAGCCAGGCAGGGCAGAGTCAAGGGCGGCGGCCCAGCCTGCTTAGTGCAGGGAAGGAAAGGGCCTGGCAGCTGGGACGACGGGCTGCTAGCACCACGAGGAATGGAGCTTGAGCCCAGCAGGCCGAGTCTGTCTGGTGTGTTGGCCTGTGCCTGACACGATAAGTTCCACACCTACTTGGCATAAGGGATCCTGTCCAAAAGAGGAGGGAGTGTCTGTGCAGACCCAGGCTCCATTTGCTGATTTCGTTCCAAGAGTCAAAGTTTTGTCCAGGAATACGCAAATCGTGTGTGCGCAGGTGGAAAGGTTTTGCAGAGTCCAAGCCCCCAAGCGAGTATTCCAGGATTTTCTGTCCAGCCGGGTCACCTGTCCTTGACCCAGACTCAAGGCTGTGAGGTGGGCACTGGGGCACGGCCTCCGAGGAATCGGCGAGGAACTAGGTGTATCTGGGCATCCAGGCCTGCGCAGCCAGGATGGAATCGACGGTGTGAAGCGCCCAGTGCAGCGCAGCCCCGGCGTGGGACAGCTGCCAAGCGAGCCAGGCGCGCTGCGAGACGCTGGGCTCCGTGCTGCTATGGGGCATGCGCAGGTAGGCGCCTCCAGGGGCCTGCAGGTCGTCCAGGATCACCTCCAAGGCGTGCACGTTGCTGATGGCTCTGGACAGCGGTGAGAGCACCCGGCGGGAGCTGGCTTCTGGACCATGCTGTCTGCGCCTCTTGGGACAGTTGGCTGGCTCACTGCGACTGTCTCCAGAGCTTCTGCGCTTCGGACCCCTCGCCAGAGAGCCTGGATGGGGCCTTCTGTCCCGGACACGCGCCTTGGTGTGCGGAGAATCTGTGGCAGAGACAACGGGCAATACTCATTTGGCAGACTGATTTCACTCAGACCGCCACCCACCACAGCCCCGCGCCACAGCGTCCCTTTCCATAACCCAGGAAGGCAGGTCCCATCCAGGATAGATACAGTCCCCTCGGCCCTGGTGGCCCTGAAGCCCCATCTAGCCAGTCAGGACCAGCTGTGTTCTCTCCAGGCTGGGCTGAGCTCCCAGGACTCCTGGGCCCTCCTCACACCTGCTTCTTCCAAGGCCCAGACTCACCTCCTGTGCAGGGCTGTTTCGATCTGCTGGACTCAGCCCTGTCCCTTCCTCTGTCTCTGCTGGGACATGCTTTCTCGCTCCTCCTCTCTTCAGGGTTGGCACTTCCCTTGTGGCTTCTGCAAGAGGAGCCACTCCAGCTTGGCCGAGATGGTTTGTGCCTCTGGTGCTTGGCCTCCTGGTCCTGCCAGGTGTTCTCTGGGGGCAGAACAGGTGGTCAGCGAAGGGCCCCTGTGCCTTCCCGGGAAGCCCCAGAGCAGCCTCCAAAGGCCAAGCTCCAAGAGTGCCTTGAAATCCCGTGCCCCCCACAGGCCCCCATTCCCTCGTTTGCCAATGCCTACACAGGCTTGTAACTACATGGATGTTCCCAAGCCTCCTCAGCAAACACTCCCAAGAAGACAGACCCAGAGGACCACTCAGCTGGCACAGCCACTGGCAAAGAAAGGCAGCCTCCCTGCCTGCCTCCCCTCCCCCCACTCTCAACTCCTTAAGGACTGTGGAGGCAGGCCACTGCCGCCTTCCTGGCCTCCCCGACACCTGCCTTTGTATTTCCCGTGAGTGTGTCAAAGGGTCAACCCTACCTACCTTGTCTCCCAGGAGAGGCCTTGCCACTGTCTCCCCCGCTGTGAGAAGGGTCTTCCTCCTCTTCTTTCTCCCCTAGGGGCTGCTTTAGTTCGCAAGGAGATGAGCTGAGCATCTCTAAATCCACACATCCAGGCTTCATGGCTTCCCTTTCACCCATCGCTGCTCCCAGAGACTTGCCTCTGCCTCCTTCTGATGGAGTTCGTTGATAATGACCCTGATTGCAGAGAGGTACTGGCTTTTAAGGGGATTTCTAAAAGCCAGGCGGAGCTTAAACTGGCGCCTTGGCCACGCCCCTGAGAGGCCACACCCCAGGCCAAGAGCTAGATTCAATCTAAGTGTCTTGTGCTCAGAGAGTTCCCCTGTACCGTGGCCTTCTCTTTGCCCCCTTTTTTTGGCTGATCAGTACCTTGTCTCCGTCACTTTGATGCCTGACTGGTGTTAACAACTTGTATGTTATTTTGAAAACTGAGGTATAATTTTGGTTCAGTTTCCAGCAGCGTAGAGCTCCTCTATTTTGAAATGGGTTGTGGAAACATTCTGTTATACAGGATTCTGCCTAGGAACAAGGTGAAAACCGCTGCACAAGTCTCTGTGATGTTCTGCCTTATAATAGACACAGAAAGCCAGAGTCAAGTTGTCACAGAACGAACCCTATGATACCAGAAAGCGAGGGTGGTTTCTGTAAACACTTTTAATCCCGTACTGGGAGGCAGAG